>QANU01035233.1:0-13414 GCA_003254905.1 Nissolia schottii
TTCATGTGGCCAAATCACTTAAAACATGATTTTTCAATGAGTTCTGCTACACGTACACAAAAAACCATACACCATACATACACCTTGTATTTATATACATAAAATTTGTGTTTTAACTTATGTAATGTTTGTGCATTTAATTAAGTATAGTTGAGAGTATCATTTACAAGTTTATAATGTTTGTGCACTCGTGAGAATAAAGTTTGTACATTATTAATGGTGTATGTATGGGTGTATGAAATTGAGTGTACATGTAGCATTTTGCTAAAATATCTTCTATAATTTTATTTACTAATGGGGTGTGTCTGAGCTTCGCTAAACTAATCACCTTAGACCCATTGAAATAGCATGTGAACCCCAATAGATAAGATAGTGAAATTGAATGTCATCAAACAATATACTCCACCTCACAAGCTCAAACACACAAACTATACAAGCACATGTCCCTTCACTCTATCTTAACCTTTGAGATAGAGATCGTTGATAGTGTGTTATTTCTTTCCACATCTGGAGGATTTGAACACACGACCCCTTGACATAGGACCAAGAGAAATGTCAATTGAACTACTAGCTCTTAACCATCTCTTCTATAATTAGAACTACTAGAGTTTGAATTTGTATCCTCTAGAGCCAAATCCTTATGAACTAAGAAAATGAGGGGTTATTAACTCTTAGATTATTTGGTGGGACCCACACATAATGCATTACATTGACTCAATCCTGGATAACTCATTAGTTTTCTATTTTGAAAACAAAAAATTATTTTAGAGGATCGAAATTCCTCTAGCTCTAATGTATAATGTGCTTAAATAGTTTATACAAAATTTACATGGAAGAAGTCGTTTGAAACTAGTGGTCTCGAGTTTAAGCATCGAGAAAAAAATAATAATCTATCAATGGGAGATCCCTACCACTTACAAGATGGTCAACAATAGGGTAAGGTCGAGTAAGTCAAATTTTTAGTAATAAGATAGAGATGATGGTGATTCAATTGAGATAAAAAAAAAATTGTTCAAAAATAAATATGAAATTGATAGCTAACGATCCATCTAAATATCATCCCTCCGTTTACTTTCAAGTGACTACAATAAGGGAGGATGAAAAGGACGTGGTGTTGAGATGAGTAGATGAGGGACCATGGCAGGGAAGAAGCGGACAATAAGGGATAGCAACGAAGAAGGTTAGGGTCTATTTGGGACGCTCAATAGAATAAGACTTAATGGTATAAAGTTTGATAAAATATAAAATGTTTAAAATTATATAGTGTTTGATACAATATTATATAAGATATTGTATTATATTATTTAATATTTTTCTTATTTTTAATTAATTTTGATTATGCAAATTTTTTAATGACAAAATAAATAAATGCAAAATAGTAAATTTTAAGAATTATCCAAATAAAATTTTAAAATAAATATTATATTTAAATATTTATCAATAATAGTTATATTTATTATTATTGTTCACTAATTTATACTATTTGAAATTTTAATCGATAAAAATGACAATTTTTCTCAATTATTTCAATTTAAAATTAAATTTAATTGATACTAATACATAAAAAGAAATTTAAATTAAAATAATAATCTTTTAATTATTTAGATTTAACAGTAAATTTGATATTAAAATATTATTTAATATATAGTTATCATTATTTGAAATATTATATTTTTATTATGCAGAACTATACGTATGTTAAACATTATAAAGTATTTATTCATGTTTTACTAATTAATAATATTTTATAATATTGAATTTTAATTTTATTAAATATTTTAATTTAAAATATATTTTCATTATTAAATATAATTATTATTTTGTTTTATCAATTAATTAAATATAATTAATATGTTTGTTTTATTTATTATCTACTAAATTATTTATTATTAGTATTATTATTTATTTATAATTTTATTAATTATTTTATTTTTATTATTTACTCTATTATCTATGTTTATTTAATAATATAAAATAAAAAGGAGTAAAAGAGTCCTTATACGCCAAAAGTTAATTAAGTCTTATCATACCTCCTTAGATTGGATTACGTTATCCATCATTTTAACATATTAAGATGTTAACTACACCAAACAAATGATAAAAACATTACGTATTATATTAGCTAATCCTATAATATATTATACGGGGTGCCAAATGAGCCCCAGGACGAAATAACGGAGAGCTACAAGTTGAAAGTTGATGAAGATGCACATGCGGAAAAAGTGCTTTTAAGAAAAGTTGCAAGATTGCCGCATAACATTTTTAGTTTCTTTATTTTCTGCACACACATAAATACGTTAAGAGATGAAAAACACATTAAGAGATGAAAAACATAAAGCTTAGTCGAAAAGGAAATTTGTTTCCTCTTTGACGAAATCCCAACGGCATAGGCGCATCAGCACAAATTTATAAAGCTATTGTGAAAAACAATGGTTGGCTTAAACGGAAAATTTCAGATACTTAATCACTTAGAAAATGCACAATAAGTCAAAAGCCACATTCTTAAGTTACCCCAAGAGACATAAATGACAAAATGCAACGTATAATCATGTATAGCAACTTCTCCTTCAAAGGTTAAGCAACATATATTTGGGCTTAAAGTACGTTCTAGGCGTGACATGCATATTGGTGTGGTTTTAAAATTCCAATTCAAGTGCCAAAAATGATGGTACAAAAGTAAAATTCAAAGTACCTATGCTGAAATAGTTGTAAAATACGCCTGCATAACATATAACTTTCTCAGGCAATTCTCCCTCGATGTCTAAGCCCTGTTGCGACAAAAAAAAAATCGCACATTAGATGAAAAATAATAGAAAATGCAACAATATATCAAGTGAAAAATTTAAATGAAAAAACATTAGTACTAAAAGCAATGATTTTTTTCTCAAGGGAAAGAAAGGAAAGGCCAAATCTTTTCTTTTCCTTACCCTCCAAAATAAAACTCACAAGCACACCATTAAAGTATATCACTTTTTGGGTTCGTACATAAGGACCTATAGAGCACACACGGGCCAGTTCCATAATGGATCAGTTCGTATGACCTCTATATACATACCTCATGCACAAAGGGCCCTTAAAACTACTTTATATCAATTAAAAAGTTCATCACCATATTATTAATTTCTCGTTAAAAATGATTCTGTCAAGAGAACTATCACCATTAATGCTACTAAACTATAATAAGAGAATAATGCACTTAGCAAAGTTTTCCAAAATCATTTTAAGAGAACTGTCAGCATTAATGTCAAAATTATATGCTCCCAGAAACATTGCGAAAGGCCCCAACAATTTAGAAAGAAGCCCTAGTCGATTAATAGGGCATCTGGCTAAAACAAATATAAGATGAAAGGATTCGGATCTTAACCTCGTCAAGAGTGAACTCTTCTGTATTCTTTAGAGAATAAGGTGGTTCAACTATTGTTCCTTCCGGCATTGATAGTGAAATTTGCCAACTGCATAAAAATATTTTGACAAAACAAATCGTACTTGGTTGATGTATGGTTTGCGTCACTTTGAAGATATCACAATAATGAAGACAACAACAATATATAAGCTTTTTGTCACTAGGTGGAGTAGGCTACATGGATCATTGGTGCCAATGCAATATATGAAAAACTATGCCATAGACAAGCCACTAAAATAATGGAAGTCCTTTTTAATGGTTTTTGTTTGTAGTTTTTTTTTGTTTGTCTCCCTCTACCTATACATATTAGGCTACAATTCAATGGATCTACTACTCTTATTATGGAAAACTCCTATAAGTCTTCTCATCTCATGAGCAAACCACAGGCAAAATTGTACCATTTTTCTTTTCTACTGTGGTTGCATTTGTTGCTAGTTTCATCTCATCAAGTGTAATCGCTCATTATAGGAAAAGAGAACCTCAAGCTAATAATTATGTGAACTTTTGCTTTATTGTTATCATGCTTTATCTAAAACTACCACTGGGCACATAAAGCAGAAATCCTAGCTCAATTAAATTAGCGTAAGATATATATAAGCTAGAAATAAAGTATTAAGATTTAAACTTCTTTCCTAGAAAGGATGTTAAATTTGATACCTCAAATCCTATAAGCCATTGTCAGATTTGAAGTGAAGAATTTATTCGACCTATTTTCAGTCTAACTTCTATCTAAAATTACTATACATTACATAGGAAAATTATGAAACAAGTTATTCATTTTACACCCGAGGAAAACACTATCAGTAAGATAAGCAATTTAATCTATTTCTTAAAAGGGTTGACTTCATTCTTTGAATACAAGAATTCAAAACTAAATGAAATTTAAATGAGCTTTTAAAAAAAAAAATGTTATCATGGAAATTAGTTTTAGTGGTATATTACTCAGGTTAATTTGATATTACAACAAAACAAAACAAGAGGATCATATTAAACATGAGGTAAAGCTAGATAAATGAGACCAAATCATAACTATTGCCACATAGCTATGGCACAATATATACTTTTAGTCCTATGCCAAACAACATGTTAGACCCCAACTTTTTCAAAAGCTCCTTATTGTGAAAAACCAATTTCAAGAAGTCTACAGTACCATAATTCAAAATGAAAAATTATATTATAATACATACCTATCCAAACGACATATTGCACCAGTATTGGCCTTGTAAAGAGTCCTCTTGAGAGTTGATTTCCATGAAAATGGAAATGAACCACCCTGATTATATACATAGTATTTAGAAAATATATGTTAGCATAGAGAAATAAATAAATTAAAAAAATAAAAACAACAATCAAAACTAAGCTTCTCCACTTATGAATTCTTCTTACCCAACCAAAACTCCTAGATAGGTCATTGCCTGTCCCAAGTGGTATGATCGCTACAGGAGGTATTGGCTCCCGACCTTGTGTGTGAAGCTCTGTGAGACATCCTAATACCCACCCAACTGTACCATCACCTCCAGCAACCTGTTAACTCAAACCAGATTCATCATCCAATCAAGGATTGACACATGTCAAGCTCCAATCACTTTGTTATCTTTATAAGATTATTTTATAATCTTATATGATATGGTCCATGTAACTAATAGTATAACTAACTCTAATAAAAGGGGACTAAGATGATGACAATTAATCCTATAAAAGATTACAGAGTTAGTGGGGGTATTCTGGTAAAACCGACCCTCCCCTCTCCCTTATAAATAAGATGACATTAATCAAAGTAAAACAAGGGTTTTAAGGATTCCAACGAATTCAGTAAACATTAGGGTTTGAGGTCTAAGGATCAAAGGAAGAGAGGGAAAAAGAATTTGTCAATTCCATCCAATCACGATATGGATCCGTCTCATTCTTAACCTTATTTACAATGTAATAATCATAAATTTCAATATCGTTGTTTCTATAAATTGTCAATTGGAAAATCACAACTTACTTACGATCTTTACTCAAAAACAAATGAATAACTTTACTTATCTGCTCAATTATCAATTGATTTGATTTTATTCTACATATTTTGAAAATAAATAATAAGAATCGAATAAATAACCATTTCATTAATAACTTCCCACTACTGCATCCATCATCAACATAGCGAACATACCATAATCCTTAATCTTTCACGGGTTTCTTTGGCACAAGTATCGCCAATAGCAGCCAACTTTTCCAGGCAGCCTAACCCATACTGGATAAATTCTTGAGGCTTCACATCTAATATATCAAAAACCTGCGTTACAATTCAACATCAATCATAAGATGAATGCCTAACAAAACTATTACAACAAAAGGAACAGTCACTGCCCGTTATAATACATTTAGTAATCCGAAAGAGGAAAACTAATTAAAATCTTGAAATGATATCGGTGGCTAGTTTCACTTTACAGTTAAGTGTAATTAATGCACCGAAATGAAAATGCTAGAGTTGGTAAAGCATTACTTAAATATATATATTACAATTATAAAAGATGACACTATAGATATAATAAGGAAAGTTACTAAAAGTTCTCCTCAAATAAATAAGTGCCAAGTATGTTGGTCCACTATTTTCATGAACTGAGATTCGTACTAAGCAATTTCCTATGACAAATATTTCAAGCGCGTTCTACGAGATAATACCAAAAGAAGTAAGGAAAATTGGCTTTGAAGTGTTATTTGTATATTAAACATATTTATGATATGAGTAAGAGAAGAGAGATTTAATATCTATCATGCTTTGTGTACCTGATAACAATTTTGAATTAGAAATACGAGTTCAGTTAAGAAGTAATTTACGTGGACCCATATTTTTTATTTATTTATTTTCATTTGAAGATTAAGAACAAAAAACAGAAAAAAAAAAAATAAGAAGAAGAACGATGACCTGCTGCTCACTCATGACATTCTGGAGCCACTCCATGAGCTCCGGACCGTGGCGGCCGCCGCTGCGGGGATTGATGAAAACAACCATGGGCGTCCGCGACGCAACGGCATTCTCATCCTCCGTGCGGCGGAAACTGGCGGCGGCGGCAGCGGGGTCCTTCAATTGGATGCAATCGCGGATTGCGTAGCGGAGGTATTTGGGCATCGTGAGATTCCTCCTTAGGTCGTCCTTGTCAACGCGGACGCCAGAGATGCCACATACCCGAAACGATTCAACCATCGTCGAAGCTCTCACCGGCGGCGTCGTCGTCGACAAAGACGACGGTGATGGCGAGCTGGTGGCGCTAGCCATCTCGTCTCCCCCTCTATCTCCTCTAGGATTCATGGATGGACTAATAAAACAATATTACACAGAATGGAAAATAACACAAATATAATAATATGCGATTATTGATTATGTCTCGATTCGAGGGAGAAAGTTGCGGGCGAGGAAGAATGGAATGGAATATGAGATGGATAGTTTGTTATATTTTTGTTTTGTTTGTTTTTATTGTTTCAAAGGGAAAGAGAAAATTGGCTGGCCTAGCCCCTCTGAAGACGCAGGCAAGGAACAAGGTGAAACGGGGATCCTTTCAGTTTTTGTAAATATTGTTTTCTTCTTGTTTTCGAATCGCCTTTACCTCACGGATGGAGAAAACTATTGCCAATGGACAGGTGTATGTGCGTACGTCGTCATAATAATAATAATAATAATAATAATAATAATAATAAACGACGAAGTGAAAAGTGGTAATTGTCAATACATGTGTAAACATTTTTTTGTAGCAATACATGTGTTACAAATAAAAGACACGTATAAGTGATATAAGAGAGTAGAATATATATATATATATATTATTTAAAAGTGTTATACTGAAAAATTGTTAAGAAAAGAGTCCTCAAATCTCAAGTTGTGATACGCGACCCAGTGATGTCTATAAGGTGACCAATAAGAAGTCATAAAAGTAACCCATTGATGACCTACAGGCGACTGATAATGAATTATGATAAGCGATTCATAATAATAGCACATTATATTCTGGAGACAATAAAGAATCATTCTAATGTCAGCAGAATTTTCTAAAATTAAACAGAATTTCTTCTACAGACATTTTTGACCTATCAACTCGTGTGAGGGCTTATTCTCCTATTTAATTCATGAAATCTTTGGTAAGGGAAAAAGCGGGATGTTACACTCTACTTAGGTTAAAGTTTTAGAAACATGAGTTCGTGTGCCAAAAATGTCCGTAAGAGTAATAGTTTGCAATTTTAGAAAAATCCGCAGACACCGGATTTGTTGCCTTTGGTCACCGGAAGTTAATCGTACGTCAAAGGTATCTGTTAAGAACACTTTTGTGGAAAATAAATTTACAAATACCTTAGATGAACTTAAATTCCCCATTAGGATNGGAAAATAAATTTACAAATACCTTAGATGAACTTAAATTCCCCATTAGGATAATTAGAAGATAACGATAGGATGATCGGAATTTTTTTGGCCACCCGTACACGAGCATCTGGACAGCGAACGACCAAACACGATTAAACTGAACTGAAAAGTGATCCCCATGGCCAAGCACCATCAGCCACAGTTTTCTCCCTCTTTCTGCCTCTCATTTTCTCTCTCTTAATCCCTACCAAGCATTTGGTCAAAAAGTCAAAGGATGACTAAGCATAATTATCTTAATTCTATTTTCTTTTTTCCTTTTTCTTTATTTTTTTATGAAAACACGTGGCCATGAATGGCCCAAGGCCACGGTTTTGGAGGCTATAAATAGCCCTCCTATGGCTTTCCTTTCCTCACTTTCTCATCTCTTAAGTTCCTGCTTAAGTTCGCTCTGTTCAGACACTCTGCCGTTACGTTGTCAAAACCGGGAAATTTCAAGAAAAGCCAAGCCTTCTTGGAAACAACCTCACCTCATCCTCCCCATCACCAACACCTCTAGAAAGTGGGTAAACCTAAGCTTACTCACCTCCTTGGTTATCTTCGATTGCTTGTGTAATAGTATATGATGTTAGGAAAGTGCCCATGTATTATGTGCTAGAAGTTAGGACTATAATTCCTGAATGGTTTTATGGTTGTTTTGAGTTGGATTATGTTGTGTTTGTGATTGTTGGAACTTGTGGAGAAGCCCTAAGAAGTGGGCGTGGGAACGGTTTGAAAGAAAAGCAAAATAACAAAGGAGTAACCCTAGGTTACGCCCAGGGCACTGAGCGGCCTCCAGGGACCGCTGAGCCGCTTAGGGTCTAAACCTGAGAAAATGCTTTGGCAACTCTTCTGTGAGATAGAAAGCTCTAGGGACCGCTGAGCGGCTTGAACCCTAGCCCATGCAACCCTAGACTTGGATGGCCAGGTAACCTAAGAAGGCCTGTGGGCGATAAGCGGCTTGGGAAGCCTTAGGTCCCTAAGCTAACCCTTGCCAAGGGCTGAGTAATCAGAGCAGTCTCGTGGGCCACATATTTCAACAAGCACCTATCTATATGGTTTATGTGTAAGATTAATCCTGATTATGTGCATCAAGAGGACATGGTTGTCACACAGGTATTAGGACAACCTTAGATCACTAGAAAGTAATCACCTAATGTTTAAAGATCATAACTGGATCGTAGGGAACAAGTGATGTCCTAAGAAGGTTCTGCCATAGAGGGTCCGATATACCTTGAAGAAAAAACGTAGTTATATGATAGGAATCCCTTTTCTTGGCAAGTCCACAGGACAAGCCCCTCACTAGTCCAGCAAGATGGATTGATCAATGATGTGAGCGCAGGTTTAAGACCTGTTGCTATGATGAAAAGAAAAGAAAGAAAGAAAAGATGAATGATTGAGGACGTGATGTCACAAAGTCCCAAAGAATGTTAAGTAGAACACTCCTGGTGGCATCGCAAAGGCCTACCAGAGAGTGAAAGTATGTTCCCGGTCATGTCACGAGGATAGGTCGAGGAGAGTATGAGTCCATGCCTGATTGCATCACAAAGGCCAACCCCTCGCTTTCCCACTAGGTAAATGGTTATTCCTATTGATGGTCGATAATGACCCTAGTTTTCATTGGTGGTTCGCAACCACCCAAGTTAGAGCACTACCTGGTCGTCATCAATATGTAAATTAGAAGCAGGTTGTATATCGAAAGGGGATGATAGTCCCACAGTATACAAAGGTGGAAGGACATAAAAAGCTAAGAAGGATGCAACCCCGGTCCCCTAGTTTGACCTGAAGCGTAAGAGAACCTAGCATGCATAAGTATGTGATGTATGACTACATGTATGTAAGTCTATATAGTCAGTAAGTGCCGTCAAGAGAACGCTTGAGACGGCCTATATGTAAACGTTGTAGACCAAGTAAGTAAAGTTAACAATCACGACGCCATAGATAACAAAAAGACTAAGATTCCCCATCACCTAGTAATCTAGATAACTCGGGACTAGGGCGAATAATAATAATCAGTAGGAATCTAGTTTGCACGAACACGTAGAGATCTCCTGATTAGCCTGGATCATAACCGAGGTAACAAGATAATCCCTACGCTAAGGTAACTCACTGGGGACACAGTGTTCTCACCTCCACTCGCATATTACTCCAAGGGTAGACAAGGAATACACTGAGCAACCAGAGGAGAAATAGAGGACGGTCATAAGCAGTCGGCAACGGAGAGGGACATGCTAAAAGAGTTGTGCGTTAGATAGCCCTTATTTTGTGGAGGAACAATGTATATTGACGAATGTGTCGTGTATATCTAAAAATACTTATGTGAATTGTTGTAAATATATGTGATAGACCAGGTGGTTGTTTCTCTAAATTATTATACTATGCTTGAACTATAATCGTAAACTCAAGGCTCTATCGTTCGTATTATACAACTCTTGTTCAAGCGTGACTCATATTTGTTGAAATAAACTATGAAAAGAAAAAGTTTAAAAATGGTCCATATTTTCCCTAATCAAGTATGTGTGAAACTAATAAAAGACTATGAGTATTCCCACCAATCATTTAACTACCTAGTGAGCATTATGTACGACTTAAGCGTAAGCAGTTAGCTAGGGGTGTTTCAGTTATTGTCGTACGTAGCCAACGGTAAACTGATAGGAATTTGAACGTTGGAGGAGACGCATTGACGAAGCCCTTACCGTCGGCATTCCCATCGGTATTATCCAACGAAAACTCTGCATTTATTGTACTTTTCGCACATGCTTAGACTGATGCACCGGTTGCTATTCTGAGGCCGTTACTGTTTGTCAAAGCCGACGGTAACTGTAACATCCCAATTTTTTCCCGTACGGAGATTTCGCGTAATAAATATTTATAAGCCGATCAGGGAGGCGAGAAAGTTAAAATATTACATCTAACTCTTAAAAAGCGTAGTTAGAGTTAGGGATTCACGACCTCGCGAATTTTCCCAATATTTAGGACGATTTTAGGTCAAATCTGGAATTTTTCCAAATATCCAAAGTGTCTGCAAAATAACCTAATAAGAAAATAAATTCAAGAATACCTCAACCGGAATCGAACTACTAATAAGGACAATTAGTAGATCACGACGGTGTGTCCAAAATATTTTTAGGACATCCGCACACGAGCGATTAATGACCAAATGCAATCAAACATGATCGAAATTGGTACTAGTCCCAAACCCATCCCCTGGGAGCTAGGGGGATAAGGTTAAAAATATATATAATATATAATAATATATAATATAGTAATAACAATAATATATAATGATATATAATAATAATAATAATAATAATAATAATAATAATAATAATAATAATAATAATAATAAAAGTAAACAGTGAGGCAGCAGAGGCTTGGCTATAAATAGCCAACGCCACTGCTTCACTTCACATATATTTCATTCATTTTCCATATATTTCGGTTATGTTCGTGCACTCTGTTTTTACGTTGCCAGACTCAGGAAAAATAGGAGGAATGCATCGACGTGAAGGGAATATTTTTCTCATCACTTCCACCGTCTTCAAACATGATGTAGAGGTGGGTAATCCGATCACCACTGTCTATGTGATTTTTCTGTGTTATTATATGTGTATATTTTTGTGAGAGAAAAATAGGAAATGCTATGTAGAAAATATAGAGGTAACGATGTAAGGACGATTTTTCGTAGTTTTGATGTTAGGAAAATATAACTGTATTGATTGGAACTTATGAAAAGTTAATAGTTGATTTTCAAAGAGAAAACAGAAGAGAAACAACGTTGTGAATGAGTTTCATGCATGGTCATTCAAATGTAAGTGTAACACCCTAGCTAACTGTTTACGCGTACATCGTAAACACTACTCACTAGGTTATTATCTGCTTTGTTTGGGTTCCTTTTAGCCCCTAGTTTTACACTTGAAAATATTTACTACTTGAAAATATTGGACCGTTGTGAAAAATTTTCTTTTTCATCAATATTTCATAAACTATAAGTCATACGCAGTACAAAGAGAACATATGTATACCAACAATAGAGTCTCAAAAGACTTAAGCGAGAAGTAATTCAACACATTTTATATATATAAACAAGTACAGGTACCTGGTCTGGCACATATTCACACACTGATGTATCTATAAATATATATATTACACATAATTCACATAAGAGTCATTGGTCTATCTATACCATTGAACTACAATACAAAATGTTTCCCGCTCTAATGTGTATAACACTTCTCCTACCACTTTGGAGTCACTGTGCATCGTCCATGTCTTCTTCTCGTCAATGAGTTATGCGCTCCTGCCTAGAACCATAAATGAGTGGGGGTGAGAACATTAAGTTTTCAGTGGGAACCCTTGGGGACGTAACTAATTATTTGCACTCCAATTTATGATTCTGCTGCTCAGGGATCTCTAGGTGTCACAATCATACTACAGTCCTACCACTTATTATTATTATGATTATTATTATTATTATTATTATTATTATTATTATTATTATTATCTGTTCTAGTCCTGAGCAGCTTTCCTACTTTAGTAGGTTATCGAGGGAATCTAATCTTGCTTTACCTATTTATAGGTTCTCGCGCTTTCTATTCCTGACTGTTCGGGTATCATGTCCTCTGATCACATACCCACGTAACTTAAACATAGATACTAGTACACATCTATACTTACACACTTAACCATTCATCACATATCTCATGCATGCAAAACTCTCTCACACATTCTGTCTGTTGATAAGTGCCCAAATTACACAAATTTGCTTTATCAAAAAGGCACTTATCTGTTATGTTTTTAAATAATTATCTAGTGAATTCCCCATATTTTGTAGGATATTTTGAAGATGGATGCAAGCATAATTTATGAGGAATAATCCCATGAAGAATGGAAGAAAAGGGCAGAATTGGAAAAGAGCTTAAAAGAGAAGATTCTGGATGAGGCATCGCTCAGCGAGGAACCACACATCGCTCAGCAATGGCACTCAAACCGCTGAGCGGACGTGGTAAAAAGCATAGAGAAAAAGGGATAGGAATCCGCTGTGCGCAGCAGTTAGTAAAATCGCGATAAATTGAGCTACGGATATCGGATTAAGGTGGTTCAAATTGTTACTTAAAGCTAAGAGAAAGATCTACAACTTTGTAGTTGGGGTCATTTTAAGATTAAGGTCACTGAGCGAATCTTAACCCTCCGCTGAGCGATACCACCGAACCTTACTGAAACCGACTTTGAAGTCGGCAGCCGCCATCACCTACCATCGCTGAGCGACCCCTCCAAACCGCTGAGCGAAAATGGACGATTTTGGCCTATAAATAGGGGGGCCGAGGCATTTTAAAGGCATCTTTCATTCACCCTCTCCCTTCACCAAATACACCATTCTTCTTCATTTCTTTTGTACTTTTAAAGCTTAGTTAGTTAGGTTAGGTTAGGAACAAAGACGAGGCTTGTGAAGGAGTCGGAGATCGAGGAAGCTTGGCGAAGCCATGGCCATGATAGCGTGAGCACATGTCATGGTAAGTGCCTAAACCTTGCCTCCGAGATTCTCTTGTAAGATGGATTCCTAATCCTCTTTTTGTTGCGAACTATTACATATGAATCTATCCTTTTCTTATGATTTGCTTGAATGGTTTTATGCT
>QANU01035241.1:0-26526 GCA_003254905.1 Nissolia schottii
CCGAGTAGCTCTTCCACCACATTTGGCTTATGTCCATAACGTGTTCCATGTCTCCCAGCTGAGAAAGTATCACGCGTCGCCTGATCATATTCTGGAGACGGATCAAGTGCAACCAAGGGAGGATCTATCTCTACCGATGACGCCTCGACGTATTGTGGATCGTAAAACTCGCACGACAAGGAATAAAGAGGTCAAAATGGTGCGCGTCGTGTGGGAAAATGGAGCTTGTGAAGACCAGACTTGGGAGCTGGAAGCAGACATGAGGCGAGCCTATCCTGAGTTGTTCGAAGGTACGTCTTAGCCTCCACTTAAATTTCGTGGGCGAAATTTTTCTAAGGGGGTGGAATGTAACATCCCGCGTTCTTGTTAGAGAAAGAATCGCCGAAATTAGACATAATTAATTTCCAATTTCTAAAGCATGAACTAGGGAGGGTTAGGATGTAAAACTTACAGGTCAAATGCCCATAGGATATAGGGGGTAGTCGCTGTAGGAAGTCTCGCAGACAGCTGAACTGCGAGTGATTGTCGCTGTAATTTTACGACGCGAAAAAGGTACCTGTGAAAATACTCCTCCGGAGAAAAATTCACAAACACCTTTTAATTTTATTAATCTTGGGTAGAGGGAAATTAGAGGATCGCGACGATTCAAGCGAAATATTGTTCGGACGACCGTGCGCGGTGCACCGATACTGCGAGCGATAAAAAACGAGCGAAACGGAACCGGGAGAAAAAGGAAATCAGATTCAGCACGTGGGGATGCAGATTGGTTTGGAAAATTATTTTAAATTCATTTACTATTCATGATTTGACATTTTATTTATCTTTTAATTAAATTAAATAAAAACAAAAACAGAAAATGGCATTTTGGTAAATAACAAGAAGGGTAAATAGGTAATTTTAGGGGGCTGATTGGTGGCTATAAATAGCCAACCATGGCAGCCATTGTTCTTCAAAAAAATTCAAAACATAGCAGAAACTCTGTCCGTTCGTCGACTGACTGAACTGACCGATGACCGACCTAAGCTTGGACCAAGACCAAGACCTCAAGGACAACTCTTTCTTGCCATCCTCTTCATCAAAACCAGCCCTAGGAAGTGGGTAACATAGGCTAGCCACCTCCTTTGGTGCTCTTTTGTTTATGTGGTTGTATGTGATTGTTTATGTAAATAATTGGTTAGAAATGTTTGGTTAGGATTTGGTTGATGTGAGCATGGTTAGAATGTTATAGGGAGTGACTAACATGTAAAAATGAGGTATGTTGCATGCCCAAGAACTTGGAAGAAGTGAGAAAGGAACTTGGAAAAAGCTTGCTGTTTTGCTTCAGGTTCAGGTTCTGTGCACACCAGAATCGCTGGGCGGTACCCCTAGCCGCTGAGCGGCCTACTGCTGCACTGTGCTCGATCTGATCAAAATCTGGCGTGGTACGCGCCAAGGCATATCTCTGAGCGAAAAAGTTGTACCGCTGAGCGATATGTGACCTGGACGCCACGTAAGTGGATAAGGCGGACTCAGGACCCTTGGGAGTCGAGCCAGCACTGAGCGAAGGGAACCTTGCGCTGAGCGATGAGAGCTCTTGGCGCTGAGCGGCTATACTCATACGCTGAGCGGTACGAGCCTTTAGTGCTGAGCGGAGGGGTCCTGTGCGCTGAGCGGTCTGGAAGCCCGAGGATGCTGAGCAATTTTATCTAAGCAGGGAAGACCATGTAATGAGCTTAATTGTATGTGCTGTCAATTGCATTACGATGAGCCACCTAAGGGGTGCAGAGAACAAGAACAGAAAAAGAGAACCAAGCAGTGCATGCATCATGAGGTAGTGTTGCCATAGGACTTAGGGCAGCCACAGATCACTATAATTAAATAAACTAATGTGCAAAGACGGTAATCTAACTCAGGGAACCAGTTAAGTCTAAAGGCAGGCCCCGACCACCGAGGGTCGGAGTAGCCCGAAGTGATAACTTAGTTGTATAATAGGAATCTCTCTCTTGGCACGTCACATTGACAAGCCCCTTTCCAGTCTAATGAGTAGAACTGGTTTATGATGATGACACGCAGACAGTGATCTGAACGTGGGTTTCAACCCAGAGAGAGAAAAGAATGTAAGGAACAGAATAATGTGAATGCTCATGGAGTAAGTTTTGATGAAGACAAAAGAAGCAAGTTTCCAAAGTCAAAGAAGCTCAAAAAGATCTAGACTTAGGAAATATGTTAAAGGTGTGTGTATATCAAAGCTCTCAAAACAGTTTTCCAAGATGGCTCTTAAAAGAAAAAATATTGATTCCCGTTTTTAAAGTATGTCAAACAAACCAAGGAATCAAGAGAAAAGAAAGAAAGAATGAGTTTGGGCAAAACCTGCAGAGGCATTCGAATGACTAACCTGCAGAGGCATTCGAATGACTCATGAACCAGTCAACTCGATGACTCATGAACAGTCATTCGAATGACTCATGAACAGGTCATTCGAATGACTCATGAACATGTCATTCGAATAACTCACGAACAAAGGTAACTCGAATGAAGTATTCAAATGACTAGGGTTTGATACATTCGGGGATCCCAGTTCAGCCAAGTCATTCGAATGACTGACCCAGATCCATTCGAATGACTCAGAAGCATTTAATGCCCAATAGTTATATTACGTCAGTCATTCGAATGAGCCATTCGAATGAATCGAGTACTGAAGTCAGAAACGGCTAGTTCTGTTTGCTGACTTAAGGTGCATTAAATGCAGAACGGCTAGGATCACCTTGAGCTTAATAAATACTCACCAAACTCATCAATTGAAGGTTGAACATTAATTCTATAACATCCAACATTCTCTACTTCATTTATTACAATCATTGAGTCATCTTCTCAAGCTTAAGAGAGAGTTTTATACACATACACCTATAGGCCTTCAAATTGTATTATTCACTCCTCAAGAGAGTTTATAATCAAACACAAATCATATTCTTGTAAAGAGGGTGATGTATCCCTCTCAAGTGATTAGGGTGTGATCCCTAAGGGAAATTGTTTGAGGCTCAAGTAGAGTGCCCATCTTGTAAAGGTTGTCAAGCACCTAAGATTCAAGCTTGAAGAATAGTGGAACAATCTTGAGCGGATTGCTTGGGGACTGGAGGTAGATCACAAGGGTGGTTGAACTAGGATAAATTGAGTTTGCATCTTCTCTATCCCTTAAGTCCTTAATTTGTTTATGCTCAAGATTGCTTCTATCTTTACTCATTGATAATTTGCATTAATACTTGGTGGTTTATTGACAACAAAGCAAAGATTTTAAAAATAACCTACATACCCAATTCACCGCCTTTTGTGTATTTGAAGCCACTTGGTAACAAGTGGTATCAGAGCTTAGGCTCTTGTTCAAGGCTTAATAGCTTCAAGAGAAATGGCTTCATCTACATTTATCACCGATAGTAGTCCTATTAACAAACCTCCATTCTTTAATGGTAAATGCTATGGATATTGGAAATCTAGAATGAGAATTTTTATTGAAGCAATTGATCTAGATGTTTGGGATGCTATAGAATTTGGACCCTATGTTCCTCTAGATATTTTGAGTGGTAGACCTAAGTCCAAACAAAACTGGATGGATGAGGATAAAAAGAAAATCAACCTTGATAAGAAGGCTAAAAATATCATAATGTCATCCTTAGGACATTCGGAATATTGTAGGGTATCAAATTGTACAACTGCTAAAGAAATGTGGGACACCTTAGAAGTTACTCATGAGGGAACCGAAGAAGTAAAGAATAATAGAATTAATACCCTTATGTTTGAATTTGAAATGTTTAGAATGAAGACCGATGAAGATATTAAAAGTTTACAAATGAGATTTACACATTTAGTAAATGAACTTGCTTCCATTGGAAAGAATTTTTCTAACTTTGAGCTTGTAGAAAAGGTGCTAAGATGCTTGAACAGGAAGTGGACTCCAAAAGTGACCGCCATTAGAGAAGCTAAGGACTTGTCAAAGATGCCTCTCACCACCCTCTTTGGAAAGCTTCTTGAGCATGAAATGTAACTAGCAAGATTGGATGCGGATGAAGAGTTGGAGAAAAAGGAGAAAAAGATTGCTCTTATAGCGGCCTCTCCCTCAAAATCCAAAAGCATTGAAGAAGAAGAAGAAGAAGATGAAAATAGCTTTTGTGGAATTGAGCTCAATGATGAGAACATGAGTCTTCTTGTGAAGAAGTTTGGAAAATTCCTCAAAAAGAGAAGCAACACTCAAGGTCAATCAAAGCCTCCATTTCCACCAAAGAGAAACAACAACAAAGAAGAATCTTCACTCCCAAAATTCTATGAGTGTGGAAAACCGGGTCACATAAAAGTGGATTGCCCAATCTACCAAAAGAAGGTGGAAAGATATGAAAGAAGACCAATTGAGAAGAAAAAGAGCAAGAAGGCCTATGTAGCTTGGAAAGACAATGATGATTCCGATGATGAAGTAGCCAACCTTTGTGTCATGGCCAAAGATCATGAAAATGAAGATGAGGTACATGACTCTAACCCCTCTTATGATCAATTACAAAATGCCTTTGTTGAATTACATGAGGAATCTATGAGAATCTCAAAGGAATTATCTATTGCAAACAAATCTATTGCCATGCTAGAAACTCAAAATAAGAATTTATGCCTTGAAATGAATGGTCTAAGAATAGAAAATGAAGATATCAAATCTAGTAAGAACACATCACAACTAGAAAAACATGTGTCAAAGTTATGCCATGAAATTGATCATCTTAAGAAAGAAAATGAATCCCTTAGAACAAATAATGTTGTGGCCAAATTAGAAGATGAGATTGCTAAACTTAACCATGAAATAAATGAGCTTAAGTTTGAAAATGAAACTATTAGTTTATTGGAGGTTATCTCATCTAGTTCATCTTGTACATTGCATGAAATTGATACTTCTACTTGCTTGCATTGTGAAAAATTGGAAAAAGAAATTGAGACTCTCAAAAATGATTTAGCCAAATTCACAAATGGAAGTAATATGCTAAAAATGATGCTTGGTAATCAAAAATGTTTTCTTGACAAAGCCGGAATAGGATATATACCTAATGCAACACCAAAAGCCATCAAGAAACCACATAGTTACCATGGCACTACTAGCAATCCTAAAGGCAAATGTTTTCATTGTGGCAAGCTCGGTCATAGTGCTTCAACTTGTGTTTCTAGGAAAATTGGCTATGGAAAATTAATTTGGGTTCCAAAGGGAACCACTCTCAAATCTAACATTCAAGGACCCAAACACAAAATGGGTACCTAAATCAAAAACTTAAACTTCTCTTGTAGGTATGTTTCAAGACCAAGAACTTGAATTGGTATCTTGATTATGGATGCTCAAAGCATATGACCGGGGATGCATCAAAGTTCTCATTCATTTCTCCTAAGAAGAATGGATTTGTCACCTATGGAGACAACAATAGAGGCAAAATACTTCGAATTGGAAAAGTTGGTAAAACTCCCTCTACCTCTATTGAAAATGTCTTGCTTGTTGAAGGACTTAAACATAATCTTCTTAGCATTAGTCAATTATGTGACAAAGGAAACAAAGTCATCTTTGATTCTGAAAAATGCATAATTGAATACAAAAATGATAAGAAAATTAAGTTTATTGGTCAAAGAGTCAACAACATTTATATGATTAGTCTAGATGATATTTCCTCAAATGATGCACAATGTCTCATTAGTAAGGAGGAAGAGTCATGGCTATGGCATAGGAGAATAGCCCACATTCACATGGATCATTTGAGCAAACTTGTTTCAAAAGATCTAGTAATTGGTTTACCTAAGCTCAAGTTTGAAAAAGACAAGTTATGTAGCTCATGTCAAAAGGGAAAACAAGTAAAGGTCTTTTTCAAAGCCAAAAATGTAATTTCAACAAATAGACCTTTACAACTTTTGCACATGGATCTTTTTGGACCTTGCAAACCAATGAGCTTGGGTGGAAACCAATATGCACTTGTGATTGTGGATGACTACTCTAGATACACATGGACATTATTCTTGACTCACAAGAGTGAGGCATTCAAAGCATTTAAGAGACTTGCCAAAGTCATCCAAAATGAGAAAAATGTAAGCATTGCATCCATTAGGAGTGATCATGGAGGAGAATTTCAAAATGAGCACTTTGAAAATTTTTGTCATGAAAATGGAATTGATCATAATTTTTCTGCTCCTAGAACTCCCCAACAAAACGGGGTTGTAGAAAGAAAGAATCGATCTCTAGAAGAGATTGCAAGAACTATGATCAATGATTGCAATCTTCCTAAATATTTTTGGGCGGATGCGGTCAACACCGCTTGCTATGTACTTAACCGTGTTTTGATAAGACCAATTTTAAAGAAAACTCCCTATGAGCTTTATAAAGGAAGAAAACCTAACATCTCTCATCTTCACATCTTTGGATGCAAATGCTATGTGTTGAATAATGGAAAGGATGATGCCAAGTCTGATGAGGGAATATTTCTTGGCTATGCAATAAATAGCAAAGCCTTTAGAATTTACAATAAAAGAACTATGACAGTTGAGGAATCCATACATGTTGCATTTGATGAGTCTAACGCCGAAAGGCCAAAAGAGGATGCTATTGTTGATATCACAGGTACGTTGGAAGGCATAAGCATAAAGGACAAGCCCGAACCTCCACAACCGAGAGAGGAGGAACAAGAGCTTCCAACCATAGTCGAATCAAGGGATGAAAGCCTACCAAAGGAATGGAGAACATCAAAGAATCACCCACTCGACAACATCATAAGTGATATCACAAAAGGGGTAACCACTAGACACTCTCTAAGAGATGCATGTAATCATATGGCTTTTGTTTCACAAATTGAACCTAAAAATAATGAAGAAGCATTTAATGATGAACATTGGATCCTAGCTATGCAAGAAGAACTAAATCAATTTGAAAGAAATCAAGTTTGGGAGTTAGTTCCTAGGCCTAAAGATCACTCAATCATAGGAACTAAATGGGTCTTTAGAAACAAACTGGATGAAAATGGAGTAATCACTAGAAACAAGGCTAGATTAGTAGCAAAAGGATATAATCAAGAAGAGGGAATTGATTATGAAGAGACTTATGCCCCCGTTGCTAGACTAGAAGCTATTAGGATGTTACTTGCATATTCTTGCATCATGGATTTTAAATTATATCAAATGGATGTCAAGAGTGCCTTTTTAAATGGCTATATTCAAGAGGAAGTCTATGTTGATCAACCACCCGGATTTGAAAGCCATGAGTTTCTCAATCATGTTTTTAAATTAAGAAAAGCCCTCTATGGTCTTAAGCAAGCTCCTAGAGCTTGGTATGAGAGATTAAGCAAATTTCTCTTAGACAAGGGATTTGATAGAGGAAAAGTCGACACAACTCTTTTCATTAAACATGACAAACAAGACATCTTACTTGTACAAATTTATGTTGATGATATTATCTTTGGTGCCACTAATGAATCTTTGTGCAAAGGATTTTCCAAATTAATGCAACATGAATTTGAGATGTCTATGATGGGAGAGCTCAACTTTTTCCTTGGGCTACAAATCAAACAACTAAAAGAAGGAACCTTCATAAGTCAATCCAAGTATTGCAAGGAATTGCTCAAGAAGTTTGAAATGGATAAAGCAAAAGAGATGGCCACCCCCATGAGCACCTCATGCGTACTTGACAAGGAAGAAGAAGGTAAACCGATAGAGATCACAAAATATAGAGGTATGATTGGATCTCTACTCTACCTCGCCGCTAGTAGGCCTGATATAATGTTTAGTGTATGCACGTGTGCTAGATATCAAGCTTGTCCTAAGGAATCCCACTTAAGTGTTGTTAAGAGAATAATGAAATATCTAATTGGCACTATTAATGTTGGATTATGGTATCCAAAAGGTGCCACGTGCCACTTAGTGGGATATTCGGATTCGGACTTTGCCGGATGCAAAATTGATAGAAAAAGCACAAGTGGAACTTGCCACTTACTTGGATGCTCTCTAATTTCATGGCATAGCAAGAAACAAGTAAGTATAGCCTTGTCTACCGCCGAAGCAGAATATGTTGCCGCCGGAAGTTGTTGTGCTCAACTCCTTTGGATGAGGCAACAACTCATGGACTATGGCTTTGAACGTGATCATATTCCTATTCGGTGCGATAACACTAGTGCCATAAATCTCTCAAAGAATCCGATCCAACACTCAAGGACTAAGCATATTGAAATAAGACATCACTTTATCCGAGATCATGTTCAAAAAGGTGATGTCTCACTTGAATTTGTTGAGACAACAAATCAATTGGTGGACATCTTTACTAAACCTTTACCAAAAGAAAACTTTTCTCGCATAAGAAATGAACTCAGTATAATTGATGCTTGTGACATATAAACCTCTTGCATGCACTTATAATTTCTTTCATTCTTGAATGATTTACTAACTTGAGCGTCGGAGAGTCCCCCAATTTGTTTTGCAGGTCCTCTAATCACTTCATCATCTCTCGAGGCCACTTGATCAAGGAAGTGCATATGGAAGTCAAGGAAAAACTTTTCTTTTTACTATAAGACATTCGAATGACTTGGCACAAATAATTCGAATGACAAAATCCTATGCTTTATCTGAGAATTTTTGAAAATCAATCGAATGAATAAGCGTGTTCTATTCGAATCCCAAAATTTTTACTCTCAGGTCTGAAATTTGTGACAATCAATCGAATGAATCAGCCCATTCCATTCGAATTCCACATTTTTTCTCTCAGGTCTGAAACTTTGTGAAAATCAATCGAATGAATCAGCCCATTCCATTCGAATTCCAAATTTTTTTTCAGTTCTGAAACTTTGTGAAAATCAATCGAATGAATACGCCTCTTCCATTCGAATGCCAAAAATCTGAGCTCTCGGGTTGCTAATTGCTCCCGAGTCATTCGAATGAAACCCCCTTGGTCATTCGAATGAAACGCGACCTGAAGTTTTTTTTTAAAACACAATCTTCCCTCCTTTCTCCTTCTCACTTTCATTTCCCACCCTCTCCTAACCCTAGCAGAGCCCTTCCTCACTTCTCCCCTGCACCCCGCGGCCTCCACGCTCCTCCATCCTCCCCTCATCCTCTCTACCAGCTTCCTCCATCACTCTCTTCTCCTCCCTTCAAGCCCGCACCTCCTTCCTCTCTCATTCCCTCACTCCCGTTCTCCTCCTCCTCTCCCTTTCTTCCCATCTCTCCCTACCGTAGCCTCCTCCTCACCAGCATTCCCTCACCATCGCAAACCCCTCCAACCCACGGTTTCCCCTTCTCTCTTCCTACTCTACCTTCACCCAAACCCTATCCTCCATTCCCTTGACGTCTCCCTCTCCTTCCTCCTCACACGCACACTCAGCCTTCTTCCTAGCCACCATGAGCCGCCGTTCTGCTCCCCCACCCTCCTCCTCCACTCCTTGGCACACCCGCCTCAAGCACACACACGCCTCTCCTCTAGCGGACATGCCCCACTGGTTCTCCACCGAAGAACAGTGGCGTCTATTTCAGAGTAACTTTGAGGACCGCGACCTCATCGAGCCCAAATGTCTCGAACTCTCGACATTTTTTTCGATACTCTCAGCAATCTCACTCTCCTCTTAGACAATGCTAGCTTATTAGGGTTTATTTGCCATGAATCTACCATTTACCCCCACCTAGTTAGAGTCTTTTATTCAAACCTTAAATTGATTGATAATGTGCTATATTCTAAAGTCAATAAGACCAGCATTGTCATGCCTTTGGACTTGCTTGGTTCTGTTCTGAAGTTGCCCCATAGTGGCCATAGTCTGCTTGCAGGGATCTCTGATTGGGCCATAGATTCTGAGGGCAATCCCTTTAGTGAAATCCTTTCCCTAGAAACCATTCAGCATTCTGGCATTAGGAACCACAAAAACCGCCCTCAGGTTAGTGGTCTTCCAGTTGACCAGCGGATCATTCACTACCTAATTACCCGCACCCTCATCCCTCGCAATGGCAACCACTCTGTTCTCTCAAAAGATGATGGGTTAGTTCTGTGGGCTTTGGCTGAGAATAAGGAGATCAATTGGGCCTTATATGTGATGCATCACATGCATCAGGCTAGAGCCAAGGGCAGTGCTTTGCCCTATGGCATGCACGTGACGGCCATCCTCAAGCACTTCAATGTTCCTTTAGCCAATGAGGTAAAATGGCCGTCAAAGGGAAATTGGAAGATTGACTCTGGGTGTCTAGCCAAAATGCATATCTTCCTGAAGAACAACAACCAGTTTGAGTATGATGTCCCCGACAGTCTCCGAGTCCGAAGGCAACCTGCTCCCTCTTCCGGTCCTCGTACCTCAACTCCCGGTGCCTTCACCTCGACCGGCACTCCTTCGGACCCCTTCCAGCCACACATGGATCTTATTATGAGCCGATTCGATGCCATAAGTGTCTCCATGGCCCAGGACTCCGCCTTCTACCGACGCACTCTTCACTGTCTTGACATGGACGTCGACGCCATCTGTGACCATCTTCATATTCCTCGCTACCAGCCTGACGAGCCCGTGCCTCCGCCCTCCACCATGCCACCATCCGAGGGGCCACCCTCTTCTCTGATGGCAATTGATCAGGTAGCCCATGTAGATGATGCTGATGATGATGATGATGAGCGGACCGAGCAGGAGATGGAGTGACCTAGTCAACTTTACTATGCTCTAACCATTTCTTTTGTATATTTACTCTTTATGTTCTCTACTTAGGATTTTACTTTCTATGCATTGGACCTTTGCTGCTTACAAAGTCTGTTTCTAACTGACTGTTTCATGGTGCCTATTGATTGCCTACGGCACATATTAATTGTTATTTCTTATGTTAACCGCTATTTTCTTAGTGGATCATCTTAGTCTATTGGCATTACACCTGCAATATCAAATCTATATCTTTTTGATCATGCCAAAAGGGGGAAAGGCGTTTAAGGAAATTTAAAGGATAAAGTTAAGATTTTCAAATTGAGATTTCATCAAAACAAAAAAAGAGGGGGAAACTTTTGAAAGGTAATTTTGAAAAATGCATAAACTCAGGGGGAATGAAATGAAATGAATGCATAAACTAAGGGGGAATCATAAATGCATATGAGTTTTTGAAAGGAATGCACAAAAAGTCATATGAGTCTTTGAAATGAAATGAATGCATATTTCTTAACTTATCTCTTTATTTTTCCATAAGTGTTTGTCATCATCAAAAAGGGGGAAATTGTGAATGCTCATGGAGTAAGTTTTGATGAAGACAAAAGAAGCAAGTTTCCAAAGTCAAAGAAGCTTAAAAAGATCTAGACTTAGGAAATATGTTAAAGGTGTGTGTATATCAAAACTCTCAAAACAGTTTTCCAAGATGGCTCTTAAACGAAAAAATATTGATTCCCGTTTTTAAAGTATTTCAAACAAACCAAGGAATCAAGAGAAAAGAAAGAAAGAATG
This sequence comes from Nissolia schottii, assembly GCA_003254905.1. Taxonomy (NCBI): domain Eukaryota; kingdom Viridiplantae; phylum Streptophyta; class Magnoliopsida; order Fabales; family Fabaceae; genus Nissolia; species Nissolia schottii. The sequence goes on from QANU01035241.1 coordinate 11,424, forward strand.
AGTTTGGGCAAAACCTGCAGAGGCATTCGAATGACTAACCTAGATTCACTCGAATGACCAATGAACAGGTCATTCGAATGACTCATGAACCAGTCAACTCGATGACTCATGAACAGTCATTCGAATGACTCATGAACATGTCATTCGAAGCCCTCATGAACAAGTCATTCGAATAACTCACGAACAAAGGTAACTCGAATGAAGTATTCAAATGACTAGGGTTTGATACATTCGGTGATCCCAGTTCAGCCAAGTCATTCGAATGACTGACCCAGATCCATTCGAATGACTCAGAAGCATTTAATGCCCAACAGCTATATTACGTCAGTCATTCGAATGAGCCATTCGAATGAATCGAGTACTGAAGTCAGAAATGACTAGTTCTGTTTGCTGACTTAAGGTGCATTAAATGCACAACGGCTAGGATCACCTTGAGCTTAATAAATACTCACCAAACTCATCAATTGAAGGTTGAACATTAATTCTATAACATCCAACATTCTCTACTTCATTTATTACAATCATTGAGTCATCTTTTCAAGCTTAAGAGAGAGTTTTATAGACATACACATATAGGCCTTCAAATTGTATTATTCACTCTTCAAGAGAGTTTATAATCAAACACAAATCATATTCTTGTAAAGAGGGTGAGGTATCCCTCTCAAGTGATTAGGGTGTGATCCCTAAGGGAAATTGTTTGAGGCTCAAGTAGAGTGCTCATCTTGTAAAGGTTGTCAAGCACCTAAGATTCAAGCTTGAAGAATAGTGGAAAAATCTTGAGCGGATTGCTTGGGGACTGGAGGTAGATCACAAGGGTAGTTGAACCAGGATAAATTGAGTTTGCATCTTCTCTATCCCTTAACTCCTTAATTTGTTTATGCTCAAGATTGCTTCTATCTTTACTCATTGATAATTTGCATTAATACTTGGTGGTTTATTGATAACAAAGCAAAGATTTTAAAAATAACCTACAGACCCAATTTACCCCCTTCTTGTGTATTTGAAGCCACTTGGTAACAAATAAGAGCTTTTACGTCATGACGGTTAAAAGACAAGAATGATGTCCACAAAGTTTGGGCAGTTGCATAAAAAGATAAGAATGATGTCCACAAGGTTCAGACAGTTGCATTTCATGTCCCAAGGGACCCCAGAAAGTTGCCCACGAAGTTCGGGTGCCGAGAAGTCATCCTCATATCTCGGACGCACACGAGCCCTCGCCAGCCAGTGTTACCACCAGGGTACATTCCCACCATTCCACTTGTGGAAGGGTTATAAGTGGTTGCGGCTGTATAGGGACGACGGTCCCGCAGTCAGCAAGGGGGTAAGGGCATCCAGCAACGAAAAGGACGCAGCCATAGGCGCGTAAGAGAAACCCCAAGCCCCTCATGCATTATATTGATGTAAAATGTGTATGAATGTATGTATGATTATATATGTATGACTATGTATGCATGTTGGGTAAACCGTCTGTGAGACACATACGAGACGGTCACAGTAGCACCTCGAGTTCAGTAACCAAGCGCGAATGCCTAGGTAATTAAAGATTAGAAATCCCAGTCACCTAGTAACTTAGATAAAGCCGCCTAGGAACTTAGGCAAGTAATAACTGGTTGGGGTGTCTAGATGCATGAACACTTGGAGATCTCCTGGACGGCCTAAAGAATAATTGAGTAACCAGACCTCACGACCTTATAGTTATTCACTGAGAACCAACCGTTCTCACCCCCACTCACTTATGTCTTCAGGGGAAACCGATGACTACACCGCTGCCGAGGAAGAGGTGGATCATCCGCAGCATCTATAGGACCATAGACCCCGAGACAGAGATCGAGACTGAGCACTAGTCAGTTTTGGTAGTACATGGCCCCTTTCCTCTCCGAGCAGTACCCCCAGCACCTGCTAAGCCAGTACCTCCAGCGGATGACGAGGCACCACCCTACGAGAAAGACGTAGAGGCGGATCCAGTGTTAGTGAGGCTGCGACCTCTAAAGGCGAAGAAGGAAGGAGCCCGAATGCGCGTGACTCAGGTTTACGGCCGTCACTCTGCACCCCGCTCACACGATGACGAAGCGGGACCGTCCACCGGACCCCGTGACCCGCTAGACGCACCGAAGGCCGCGTCAGACGAGGAAGAGGAGCCTGAGGAGGCAGACCCCATGGAGGAGGACCCCCTAGAGGAGGAGGAGGAGGAGAACGATAGCGAGGAGTGACCTCGAGCCCGACCAGTCTGTTCCACATCCCTGTGTTCGGACCAGCTCTTTTTGCTAGTGGTTGTAGGATTGTATATCTATGCTGACAGTAGTCGTTGTTTATGGATGTATATTGTGCAGTAGTAGTTTGTAACTATGTATAGACTATGGCAATGTATAATTATGACTTTGTACTTAGTACTTGGTAATCTTTCTAAACAGCTTTTTATTATGGACCTTATTCTGCAATGTTGTTTGGTTGTCCATTTCTGGTTATGTAGGACTAATGCCGCCGTCGTCTATTTATTATTCATCATTATGGAACATATGGTATAGGTCCCACGCCTGGCTCTAAATTAATGTTAAACGTTACTTGCATAGAAGAAACGGAAAAAAAAAATGGGTCCTTAATTTGAGCTAACTAAACTATTTTCTAAATAACTAGGGACTACCAGTATTCCCACACAGCAGATAATAACCTAGTAGACGCAGATTATGACTTAAGCATGAGCTGCTAACCTAGGGTGTTACACGTTGCCACACATGCGTGGTCACCATTGGTGACTCACGGCCACATGGCAAGGCCTTCTAAGGAAACATGCAGCCACACACTTCGTGATTTTCATTTCCCTTCAACAATGAGATTTTAATTTCCCTTCACCATCCACACAACCCATCACCTTCATTTAGTTTCCTTGGCCAAAGAAAGCAAGTAAAGCCATCCGTGGCTCTCTCTTAATTCTCTCAACCCACAACATAACTTTTAAGCTCCCTCTCATTTCCCTTAGCACCCGTAGCTCTCTCTTTCCCTCATTTCCCTCATTTTTCTCATACACCACCTCAAGGAGCTCTCCCTCATTTTCCTTGCCATCCGTAACTCTTTCTCTTAATTCCCTCACTCAACAACGCCATATCCACCATAGCTCTCTCTCCTTCATTTCCCTCCAGCCTCACTGTGAACTCTCTCTCTCAATTCTCTCAGCAAAGGAAAGCAAGGCAAGCAAGCAAAATCGAAAGCCAAAGCATCTCTCACCCTCCTCCTCATTCATCCGTTTCTTTTCTCTTCCACCACTACCACCCACAACTTTCCTCTTTCCCTTTCCCTCCGCCTTGAAACCACCATAACCCGCGGATCCTTTCACCCTCCTTCATCTTCCCTCCACCAAGAAAGAAACGCTCGACACCACTTCTCTCTCCCTCTCCATCCTCGTGGCTTTTTCTCTCTCCCACACCGAAGCCACCATCACAGTCACCGTATCCCCCCTCTCCTCTCCATCCTTCACCGAGGCAGCCACCATCACAGCCACCGCCATCCCTCCCCTCTGGAGGCCTTGCATACGAAGTTTGAGGGGTCACTCAAGGCCCCCCCACAAATCACCTTGCCATTGTTGATTATTCAAGCAATTTCTTTTTCTTTAAGTGGGTAATCCGTAAAACACTAATTTGAGTGGTTTTGTAATTATTGTTGTTTTATAAAATAATTGTTTATTCTGTTGAGACTGAGCTGTGCCATTGTGTTTTTGGGTGTGTCTATGTATGCATGTGGGTCATGGTTTGGGTGAGTGTGGGTGCATGAGTTGTGGTTTGAGTGTGCATGTGTCACACTTTGTATGTGTGGGGGTGCATGTGAAGATAGGTGAGGGTGGTTTGATGTGTGAGTGCACTTGTGCTATGGTGGGTGCAACATGTGAAGATGGGTGAGTATATTTTCACGTGAGAGTGCAGGAGTGATATGGTGTTTGCAGGCATGTGAAAATGGGTGAGCGTGTTATTGTGTGAATGCATGTGTATTATGGTGTGTATAAGTGTGTGCTACGGGTGAGTGTGTGCTTTGGTGTGTGAGAGCATGTGGTGATGTGTGTTATGTTTTGGATGTGTATGTGAAGGATATGTATTTTTAAGCATTCACAGGATTATGTAGGAGAAAAAAGAAATGGGTAAGTGTGTGTTTATAGGGTTGTGTGTGAGCTTAGGAGAGTGTGTGTGAAAAGATGTGTGTGTGTAACCACTAGAAAATGAAATAAATATCCCAAGAGGCTATAAACATCCCACCACTGTCTTGAATTTTCACATGCAAGTGTTCCCATAAGCACGTTCCGCTCACACACTCTGTCGTTACACCGAGAAAGCAGAAACACTGAACCTCATTATATAAGCCTTACCAAGATTTTCCCATAGTTTCTCACCACCTTGTCCTCTTAAATTTCCCTTGTTCCCCTACGGAAAACCATAGCCTACATACCCTAGAACTAGTTCCGTAGCAAGTCAAGCGAGCACCCAAGACACCAGGGCTCTCTACGACTTCTACGCAAAGTTTTCCGGAACCACTTAGAAACGTTTCAACAAGTGGGTAACCTTATCAATATCACTACCTTAGTATATGTTGTTTATACTCTTGTTGTTTACCTGGAAAACGACTGGTGTTTATCTGTGACTCTGTTAGGATTTAGGTTTGAAATAGAAAAAGAGTAAGTTTGAGTAGGAACTATCGGCTGGGATTTTTATAATGAAAAACTAACATAATTTTTGGAATCTACACAAAAAATCTAGTGGGGGTGCTAAGTTTTATGATTTTTGGAGCCCCCTACGAATTTCTCAAGCAAAACGAGTAAAACGACGTTTTCGGGCGAGCAAGGGCAAAACGGGAATTTCATAAAAATGACTGAAAATTTGGGTTTGTTTTCATGAAAAAGGGGTTTATGAGAACTAAAATTCTTTGGGGTGAAGTCATGAACCCTTTGGGTTTATGAGAAAAAAAATTCCAAAGAAAATCGGGCTTTACGGGTAAAAAAAAGGCGTTTTGGGCAAAAAGGGCAAAATTGTAATTTTGAAATCTTGGGTTAAAAATCTGGGTTTGTGGTTGTGAAAAATCAGGTTAGAACTATCAAAAACCTTGGGGTGAAGTCTTGGGCCCTTTGGGTTTTTGATAACTAAAATTCTGACGAAAATCAGGAGTTTTAGGAAAAGCACGGGTACACTGTAGTTTTCAGGTTATGATAGTTACTATGCTCTATGTGCTATATGTAACATCTCGCTTTTTCCTTAGTAAAAGTCTTGCCCCAAAAATACATATACAAGCTCTTTATCAAGGTTTAAAATTTAGAAACATAAATTCTTGTGCTAAAAAATCCGTAAAGGTAATAGTTCACGATTTTGCGAAATTTCGCAGACACCGGAATAATTACCTTTCATCGCTGGAATTTAACTGTGTATCAATGGTATCTGTAAAGAACATTTTTATGAAAATAAATTTACGAATACCTTAGATTAAAGTAAATTCCTTATTAGAAAAATTAGTAGATCACGATGGTATGTCGGGAATATTTTTAGGACATCCATACACATACTGCTAACGACCAAACATGACCAAATACGAGCCAAAATACAAGAACACATAGGGCATAGAAACACACACATACACGGAACACACACAAAAGCACCGACCACACACATGTGGTCAATGGCAAGAGGATTTGGTCAAAGAAAAAGTCCACAAGTCAAACGAGTTTATCTTTAATCATGTTTATCTTATTTCTTTTTCTTTTTTATTTAAATTTTGGGCCAAAATTGGCCAAAAGCCCACGACATGCTTGCTTATAAATAGGCAGGCCATTGGCTTTCCAAATGCAAGACATAGCTCTCCTAAGTTCAGTAGTGTCACGAGAAACCGTGATCCTCACCACCCTATTCTCTCAAATTTTCCTTGGTTTTTCATAGGGAAACCCTAGCTTAAGTACACTAGGATATCATCCGTGGCAAGTCAAGAAACCTTCCCTAAGGTTCATTTATGATCTTTACAAAATTATGTGATAAATTTCTAGTTATCTAAGGTTGTCCTAGAGTCCTAATGACAATCATGCCCTGATGATGCATAATATCACAGATATAGTACATAATATACAGTTATTTACTCGTCATACACAAGTTAAAGTGAGGAAGTGCTTGTTGGAATATGCAGGACCTTAAGGATTCCTCAGACTGCTCAGCTACCTGTCAGTAGTCGCCCAGCGACCTAGGGTTCTCCAGGTCGCTCAGCGCCTTATCCAAGGTCGCTCAACAAATAATGGGAACGCTCAGGTTGGTCAACGCCCTTCCATGGTCGCTCAGCGGCCTAACGCAAAAATATGCTGTACAGACTTGCTTTTTTGCTTGCTTCTCTCATTTTCTCAAAATTTTCTCAGGCATTCCTCTTAGGGTTACTCACGACATATTCCAACAATACACAAAGAAACATCATGAACTTTCAAAAATCATAAAAGCAACATATATACATCCATCACACAACATATCACACATAACAATATATATAACAAACAACATCACACACATAAACCACTAGAGTGGTGGTTTTGCCTAGTTTTACCCACATCATATATATAGGCAAAGTATCACACATAAGCCATTAAAGTAGTGATCTTGCTAAGATTATCCACTTGTGGAGAAGCTTTGTGGTGGTGATTGAGGCTTGGAGTGAATGTCCTTAGAAGCCTTGGTGCTTTCCAAGTCTTTGGTCACCTTTTCCTCTAGAGAAACTTGAAGCAAGCACACGGTTTTGAGGAGAGAAAAGTGTGGGAAATTTGTGAGAATGAAAGTGTTGTTCTAAGGGCTTCGTAAAGATAATGGAATGGAATTTGTGGAGTGATCTTTCTTGGTTGGCTTATGGAAGAAGATTGTAAATCACTCTTAAATATAAGTTTATAATGTTTGTGCACTAATCCAAATAAAGTTTGTGCTTAACACTTATTATGTTTGTACATTTTATTAAATAAAGTTCAGATTGCGAAACACTTTGAACTATAAGTTTGTAATGTTTGTACACTAATGCAAATAAAATTTTTGCTTTAATACTTATAATATTTGTGCATTGTATTAAATATAGTTCAGATTGTAAAATAACGTGAACTATAAGTTTGTAATGTTTGTGCACTGGTGGACATAAAATTTGTGCGTAATTACTTATAATGTTTGTGCATTTTATTAAATAAAATCTGTGTGCCTACGATTGTAAAGTTTGTGCATCTAGTATTGTAAAACGCTCATAACTATAAGTTTGTAATGTTTGTGGACTAATGCAGATAAAGTTCGTGCACTAATACATATAAAGTTTGTGCATTACATATTATGCAATGGAAAGTTCATTGAACCATCGTTGAACAACTCAACACAAAACTCTTTCATGAACAAACAACAAAACACAAAACATTACCACGTTCTCTGGCATTTGATCGGGTTGTTCCATTGCTTTCGATCCTGATAATGTGATCACAAAAATAGGATAACCAAAGATGGATCCTAATGATGCTTTCAATACTAAGAATGCTTTGTGCACAACAAGCTCACGTTTCTAGTGGTTATGACGATGTAATGTGGTGTTTATGATCGCGTAATATGTTATTTGTGTAGAATCGCGTGGAAGTGAATGCACAATTGCGTAGGAGTGAATGTGTTTCTAATTTAGGTGTACATGTATCATTTTTTATTCGATTTATGTGCTGCGTTGGACCCCTTTACACACAAATTTTTTTTTCCTCACCCAAAATCTTCAAATGTATATATCTCAACCCCAAAAGTGAAAGAACAAACTGCATCCTGATTACTGCTCAAGGAAAAAGAAGAGAAACAAATTCCCCCTTCTGCAACGCATGCTCTCATTTCTTCCCGCCAAATCCGATGCTCCCCCTTCCGCTTCAGCTGCAGCTTCGTCACCATCACCACCACCTACCTTCTCTTCCATACTCGTTAATCCCCAAACCCTTCGCTCCACCGATTCTCTCTCTTCCTCAACCCGCGCCTCGAGCCGTTTGCGGGCCGCTAGCGAGTTTTTCGGTACGCGCTGGTTCAGGTTCGCTGGTTTTCTCGTCGGCCGAGGATGAGTTCGACGTCGAACTGGGGCGGCTGCTGGCGCTGTTGCCGGAGGAGATGCGGCAGCGGGTCAGCGACCACCCGGAGCTGCACCAGTTGATGGAGGTGGTCATGGATTTGGGTCGGAAACCACTGGCTAGGTTTCCGTCCGGTGATTTTGTGATATCGGATTATCCGATAACGGTTCAGGATATCGAGCACGCTACGGCTCAGGTATTGGAAGAGGAAAACCCCGCTCTAGTTTGACATATTGTTTCTATTGGATAGACTTGCGTTGTGTTTCTTTGTTTTGGAAAGAACGAAAGCAATTCCGGTGTTTTGTTCGGAGACTCTATCCTACTAATTAGAGAAAAAACAAGAATTCTTTTGTGGATATTATACAATGCCAATCTCACACGCACAAGTTTGTCTTGTGGAATTGCAGATATAAGTTAATTTAGAGTTGTTAGTAATTGAACAAACCAATTTAGATAGGAAAGAAATTGAATTCAAAAAAAATCTGAATAGTTTTTGTTTCTTTTGTTTTAATTAAAAATTGATGGGTTTGATTTGGTATACAGTTTTTATATCTAAACCAAATCACATTAAACTGAATAGATGTATAGATGAATAAATTTCATTTAGTTGTTATTATAATTAGAATTATAATTAATTTTTTTTTTGTAAATCATTTATATATATGTATAGATGAATAAATTTCATTTCGTGTTTGTTTCTGTGAAACTTTATAGGTGAAGTTGTTTTTTATATATAGCTGATGATATTTCTGCAAGTGTTTTTAGGCTAATATGATTTTAGTTGGGCATTAAAACATGAAAGTGGGGCTATAACTTTTATTCTTTTAAGAATAAAGTGTTTTCTCAAACTCAAAAACTAATTGGATTTAATTTAATCTATTGAAGGCAAGCAAGTCTGGCTCCTGCACTAGTGGTTTTCTTAATCGCAAGCCACTAGGTGCATCTGGGTTCAAGGCTTGTGCACTATTATCCTTACAAACCACAAGCTATATAATGCATAATAATTGGTTTCCAAAATAGGAAAACATGCCTGAATCAATTAAGGCGAAATTTTACCATCCTTTCAACCATAAGTGCTACCCCAACTTTCTCTCTAGATGCATTCGTTGTATAATGTGTCCACTGATCCGATGCCTACCTCTTCATCTATATAGCATTGAGCTTTTTCTCTTGTTGGCTTTCCACTATCCAATGTTTAGTCCCATACAATATTGCTAGTCTTATTATTGTCCTGTAAAATTCTCTCTTAAGTTTGAGTGGTAGCAAATCTCAATATATCCAGTAAAAAGATTGTTGTTTATTGTTGCTTAGAAGCATGGAAGTGTAAAGTTGAAGAGATAGGTTTATCTGGTTTTGATTAGGACTATTAGATAATACTCCCTCCGTCCACTTTTTGTTATTTCTTATCCAAAATTTTGTCCAACATTACTTGTCATTTGATTAGATTAAGGAAACATTAAATGTCTTTTTTCCAACTATATCCCTATTATCTCTCATCCTCCCAATGACATCTAATAACTATATCACTAATTACTTAGGGTTAATTTAGTCTATATACTATTTTTTTCTATCTTAGTGCTCATTAAATTATTTCTTAATATGTTTGTTTTGTCAAAAATGACAACTAAAAGTGGATGGAGGGAGTTCCTTTTAATTGATCATGGAAACATATAATTACAACTGCCAAATAACAAGAGAGCCACCTATTGCAGGTTGGTGACTTTGCCATTGACAATCGAGCAGGAATCAGCAGGACATTACATCGAATTAGCGCTATTAGAAACCGCAAGGGGACAATTATTGGTCTAACTTGTCGAGTTGGCAGGGCAATTTCAGGAAGTGCTAAATTGTTGCAAGATTTGGTTCAAGATGGGGCTTCTTTGTTGCTCATTGGGCCTCCAGGGGTAGGAAAAACTACAATTATTAGGTCAGTCATTGCTTTATAATATGCTGACAGTCAACCTAGATATGCATGGAATAGTGACCTCCCTAAAGTGACCGTTGTTGTGCTTCCTTTTTTTTTTTTTTTTCCTTTCTTGGTGGTTGTGTGAATATTCTTTGTTCTTTCTTTTACTAACCTTTTACTAACTCTCCATTTTGTTAGCAAATGATACTTTTAGAAGGCACATAATACTGTTATAAATTTATAATGGTGGTAGCGTTTGGTCTCTAATTTGGAAGTACAATTTCTCTCTCCCTTTTCTATGTTGTGTACTTAGCAAGTTTATTCAGAATCAAGGCCCTGACTTCTGCTGTTCTCCATTCCTTGGAAGCTGTGATCTCTTTTGGTCTTTAAAAAATAGATAATTAGGAATTTTGTTTATATGGCAATGCTTTAATTATATACTGGACTTCATAAACTAAACTATGGAACTGTTTAGGTGCATACATGGCTCATTTTAATCTGATAACACAATTATTATTGCTTTTTTTTTTAAGTTCTTCGCCCCCCCCTCTTCAAATTGAAAAATATTTTGTATTTTATTCTATATTTTCAGGGAAATAGCTCGGATGCTAGCAAATGTTTACAAGAAGCGTGTGATGATTGTTGACACCTCCAATGAGATTGGTGGTGATGGTGATATACCTCATGCTGGAATAGGCAGTGCTCGACGTATGCAAGTCCCCAACTCTGACGTGCAACATAAGGTATAAGCTGCTACTGCTGGTGCTTAACCTGTTGTTTATTGATGGAGAAAGTGTAGCTGTATTACTAGTGGTGATTGAGAATAATTTTTTCTAATTGGAGCTCATTCTGATCTATTTAAATTCAAGATTTTCAAATTTTTATAGAATGACTCAATGAGATTTCATTTTCATCTCAAATATAACTCTACCAGTATGTTTCCAAATTCTCTTATTTCCCATAATTCAATGGTATATGATCTATTCTAGTAAGCAGCTGCAATTTTTCGTTTGGTAGGTTGTGATTTTTACATGGGTAAAATCATAATACTTCCATTTGGGCTTATACCAATTTTACCCACTGAGATTAATATTTGCCTGGAGACAGGAAATAGTTGGAAGTCCAATTTCAGTCTTAGAACTTGTTTGGATACCACTCCAGAATTAGTTCTGAAATTCAAAATTAATTTTGGCATCTTCAAGTCAATTACCAAAATTATGTTTAAGCAAACATTCCAAAACCTAGAACTCATTTGTTCAGATATGCTAATTTGAAAATTAGTTGTTCTGAATTACATTCCACTTGAGTAATTTTACATCAACCATCCAGACTTGCACTAATAAAGATTCCCAAGCCATGTAATATGTAGCAGAATGCTTTCATTTTTGGGGAAGTAACCAAACAACAGAATGATTGATGAGATCATGAGTTTTAGGTCATTTTCATCCCATTTTTAGGGAAGCAACCAAACAACTCAAGATTGATGATTGTTACCGTTACTTCTTGAGTTCCTATGTTTTTTTTGTCTTGTATTACTCAGGTATTGATAGAAGCAGTTGAAAACCACATGCCACAAGTAATTGTGATTGATGAAATTGGAACAAAACTTGAAGCAATGGCTGCTAGTACTATTGCACAACGCGGAATCCAGCTTGTTGCCACTGCTCATGGAGTCACAATTGAGAACCTAATAATGAATCCCTCACTAGAGATGCTTGTTGGAGGAATACAGGTGAGGTGTAACATTATACCTGCATCTAAAGCATGGTGCAAAGTTGATTTTGATATATCACATTTGATGTAGATTTAGTATTTGAACTTGTGTGATTTGATGTCCTTATGCGAACACCCTGTTGAGTAGTGGGGATTTCATAATGCAGGTCATATTGGGTAATGTTTGCAATTCTAATATACATTTTATTGTGTTTGTGTACCCCCAACACATCAACAATGAAAATGATATGGGCACTAGCATGTATTTGATTACTTACAGTCAGTTGTCTGCTGTTACACCCTCTGACTAAACTACATTTTCCTAGCAGTTATGTTTTTCTTTCCCTCTCATGTTCTCATAATAAATTCATTTACAGTAACCATGAGCATCTAAAATTATGGCAATATATTTAATTTTTTTGGTTACATCAGCTCTACTATCATTTTCTAGAGCGTGACACTAGGGGATGAAGAGGCCAGCCGCAGGGGTGTTCAGAAAACTGTACTGGAGAGGAAAGGCCCATCAACATTTAGTTGTGGAGTGGAGATTATTTCTAAGACAGAGTTGCGGATTCATCGTAGCCTTGAAGCAACTGTGGATGCTATTCTTTCTGGTAACCTTCTTCCCTAGTAAAATAAGTGGTTGCAGTAGATTAATTTATAACTTTGTGCCTTTGGCTTGCTGGTTTAGGTCGTCTTCCAAATGTTGAAGTACGCAAGATGAAGTCTCAAGAGCAGGAGGAGATTTCACTGAAGGGGCCTATTATTTACAGTTCTCATGAAAAGGATGGTGAAATTATATCCAAAGATGCTCCAGAAGGGGTTGATGACCAAACCAATCAAAATGAAGCACATTTAAGGTTGCCTATTGATATGGTAGAGGATTCCTGGGAACAGAAATTGCCACTTCGCCTGTTTTGTTATGGGGTAAGACATCGTTACCCAACAGCTTTGACAATGCATGAAATCAAAATTCATGCTATCCCAGAATTATCTGCCGTTTTACTTAGTTGTCAACTATGTTTTTCTCAATTCTTTTTAATCTTATTTATAATGATATGAAGTTTTTTATCCCTAGAAAGAATTTTTGAGTTTGAAGTTTAATGGAAATGATATTGACATAGATGGGATTGAACGAATTGGTGGATCTGTTTTTGCGTCTGAAGATGGACTGGAATTCTTTTATTTATGCATTTACAAGTTTCCTTCCCAACATCTCTTCTCCCATTAACCCCCTGCCCCTATGAATATCTGATGAACCTCTTTGCAATAATCTATCATCTGCTTTCTACCAATGTACTAGAATTTGAAGGTGAATAGATATGAATGGGACAAATTCCATCCCATTCTTTCCTAAATGTAGATTTATATTACTACAGCTATGTCTTCCTTAAATTACATGTACCATTCTATATTTATCTTCATATTTTTTTTTCCTCCCCACATTAAGGATACTGATAGGTGCCTGAAAAAAAAATAGCTAGAACAGCGCTAAGGTTTCGCATATTACTGCAGATTCCAGGCTAGTTTCAAGTTGATAGCAGTGCCTGAATGAGACAGAAAAATATAGAGGAGGAGGAGAAAAGGTAGCGTAGAAGGTTACAGAGTCCCTACTTTCTCCTAAAGGTCCCACCCAATTCCCACTTACCACTCTCATTCTTTTCTCACTAATAACCAACACAGCCTCCTATTTTAATTTTCTTTCTTTCCTTCCCATCCCGTATGTCCTCTCCACTAGGGCAAGTTTGTTACAACCCAAATGTAGGAGTGACAAGCAATAACTGCACAACCCCTCCTCAACAAACACACAAATAGATGTTAAAAAAAAACCCAACAAAAAGATCCAAATCTCATTTTTGAGTTGTTGGTAATGTTTCAAGGACGAAAAGTGACAAGCCATGGGATGACGAAATTCTTAAGATCTTGGACTTGGAGCATTGGAGGAAGTAGAATCATAATGGTGAAACGTTGAGCAATGATAGGAATTGTGGGGAAGGTTTGTTGGTTGCAGGTTGACCCACCCATGTGAAAGATTGTGGTCGCAACGACCCAGAGGAGAAGAAGGCACGTTAGTCGCTTGACCAATCAATCATTGGGGCCAACAAGTGTGAGGAGTGAAAGTCTTAGCCAAGGGAAGCGAGGACAGAAGGGAATGTCCTCTTTGGGGGAAGTTTGTTGACAGAGCAGAAGGAGAAGAGCAGCGTGAGGACCATGGGGAACCATTCGAGAAGGGGGTTCAACCCACCACCACTGTCGAAACTCTCGATTTCAGATTTGGCAAATGTGGTGGATGGGCCATCAATGGTGATGGCCAAGGATGTGCAAGCAAAAATGGCGGAAACACCACAACAGCTTATCTGCACTGTGAATGGGAAGGAGAATGGAGAAAGGGAAAAAATTTTAGTTGTCATTGGGGCTCAAGTTTTAACCTAATTGTCCAAGCCTGAATAGGGCTTCTCACCCACAACCCAACCTTAACAAGCCCAACCATAAATAAATAACACAAGAAAATGACCTCTTTCTCAATAAATAAATTAAGGGCCTCTTTTTTTCATTTTCTTTTATTTCTTTTATTTCTTTTTTTTTTTAAACAACGGCCTCTTTCTCCTTAGATCCATGAAAACATCACCTCACAAAACAAAATGGCCCAACCACTAACCCTATTACACAAGCCACGCAATATAATGAAAATAGCTATAAAAACAAAAACATTTAGGTTAGGGAAAATAGACCCAAGACTTTTGAGGGAGAGGGATTTGAGAAAAAGGTTGCGTGATGGCAGCGTCTAGGGACATGACAGCGACAAGGGTGAGATGGGGCGCTACATGGTCAGTTGCTTGTCTGCGCGATGGTGGCAGCTTAAAGGTGGTGGCGATTGTGGAATGAGTGCGGGTTTTAGAGAGATGCAATGGTTCTTGGTGGCATCGTGAAGGCAGGGAACACAATTTCGAGGTGCTCATTTGTGAAGGGCAACAACTTGAAGGCGTTGGTGTCACGGGGTGAGTGTTGGGTGTGGCTGAGAGAGCTGTAGTAATTGGGGCATCATGAAGACAGAGCATAGCAGTTCAAGGGGTGGCCAGGTCACTGGCTTTTGCAAAACTAGCCATGTCAAACGAATTACACCGGTCCTTATACATGTTCGATCTACTAGTAGCTCAGACCAATTAGTTTGCCAGTTCACTGGATAACTGATCGAACTGGCTTTGTATACATCAGTTGAGAAATTAGATCCCTTAATAAAGGAAAATAAATGTGTTGCAATAAAACTTGGAAAGATCTGCAGTTGATATGTGCAAATCTCTAATTGGTATGTACAACCTAAATACAGAACATAATATATATGAAATATTTACAATAATCTCTCAAGAAATGGAAGAACAAAATGCCAATAAAGAAGGTTTTTTTTTTTTTTTTTT
>QANU01035241.1:27042-74157 GCA_003254905.1 Nissolia schottii
AGAAGGTTGATGCTTTGGAGGTAATATAAATATTATAGTCTTGATTTAGTTCTTTTCCATTTCTTTTTGTTACGAACCCTCCTGCCATGGCTGCGGCAGATTCTATTCCTCCAGGAAAGGAAATTATTCCATTCCCTTTCCATTATTCTAGGGAAGGAAAGCGAGGATTAGGGAATTAAATTGAATTAGCAAAGATCCTGATTTGTTTAGCTAATTATTAGGAGAAGAATCTGTTAGGAGAATAATTTGGTTGCACCAAATTAGGAAGGAAGATTATGGCCATAATTTACTCTCTCTCTCGGTATATGAGAGGAAGAAAGACAAAGGGTGAAATATTCAGAAATTCAGCCAGAACATTAGGGGCCCAAGGGATCCATAATTCCCAGGTTATTATTCTCTGTTACCTTGCTATTATTTTCTGTTCTGCAAACCGTGTTCCCCACTGGAATTCGGTTATTGATAATCAATAATACTAAGCATTATTCAGCAATTATTTTTAATAGTTCTTACACTTTTCTTTTCGGTTCTGTTTATTTTTGGTGGAAACCAATTCATTCCCAAAATGTTGGCTGTGAGAAATACACTATGTCCTATATGTTGTTAAGCTCTAGGCATATGGAAATGGACTGAAAAACCTGGACGCTGGAGTCAACATTAGCTCCCCTTAGGTTCGTTCCATAAGCTGTTGTGTTTGTTAACAATGTACTCGTAGGGAAAGTGTGTAGGGTCCAGCCATAAGAAAAAAAAAAAATGTAAGAAGTTATGTATGGTCAAAAAGCCAATAAACATGGCATTCAATTCCAACGGTAATAATTTGTTGGATGGTTGTTGCATGCATGAAGTAATTTTCTCATGGTCTAAAAAATCACATAGGCCGGAAATAGATGAAACAAATTTCCAACAAGTATACAACGGTTTCACACTATTTTGTCTCTATAAATAGAGTGAGTTTGCTGGTTCAAGTATCAAGCAGGAAGTAAAGGAGCAAGTGCATTTTGTAAGCTTGAGAGTAAGAACTACGAGAGTTCTTTGAGAGTGAGAGAAAAATAGTGTGAGTAAACCTTAAAGAGTGTTGGGAGTGGGTTTATACATCAGATATATTTTTGGGTATCATCTCTATTACTCATTGATATTATAATTACCTGAAAATTATAGTATTGGAATAGGAAAGGTTTCACTGGGAAACACTATATTTACCTCTTAGGTTTGAGAGTGCGGCAATGATACATTGTAATTATTCTGAATATAGTGAAATATTTTTCGGAGATTGTCCCATGGTTTTTCCTTTGGTATTTGGGGGGGGGGGGTTTCAAGTTAAAATTTGGTTTCCTTTTTTTTGGTTGCTTTGCTCAATTTATTTTCGTTGCACTATCTATTTTAGTAGATTTATTTCTATCAAATTTATTTGGTGCTTATTGCCGCATTATGCAGCCCAACAAGTGGTATTAGAGCTTGTTGAGCTCATGGTTGTGTTGTGTAAATTTAAATGGAGGAGAGTTCCGGTACCATGATAATTTTGATAGCTACAAATTACTCCATTTAGGAGCCAAAATGGAGGATTTACTTTACTACAAAGATTTGTATGATTTTGTAGAAAAGAGAGAAACAAAGCTAGACGACGTCAAATCGGTTGATGATTGGAAAAAGATGCACCGAAAGGTCATTGCATTAATAAGGCAGTGGGTGGATAACAACGTTTTCCACCATGTGGCCACAATGACAAGTGCCAAAACTTCGGAAGAATTTAGGAAATTTCTGAGACAAAGATTGCACAGAATAAAGTTTTCGCCATTAGGAAGCTTGTGAACCTGAAGTATTGTGTTGGAAGATCAGTTGCTGAACACTTGAATGAATTTTAAGATTTGGTAAATCGTTGACTATCATGAAGCTAGTGTTGGATGATGAGTTACAAGCACTGATACTTGAGTTCTTTACCAGATAGATAGGAGGCTTTGGTGGTGTCACTAAACAACTTTGTCTCTAATGGAAAACTGTCTTCAGCTCTAGTGAAAGACAATATGTTCAATGAAGAAACTAGGAGAAAAGATTTGGGGATAGATAATTCCTAGACCCTTGTCATAGAGAACAGGGGGAGAAGTAAGAGTAGAAGGCGATCGGGGAAATCCAAAGATTGATCGCAGTCCCAGTTTAAAAGGAAGTTGAAGTGTTACCACTGCCATAAAGAAAGACACTTCAAAAGGGATTGTAAAGCATGGAAGAATAGTGGTAAAAGAATCAGAAGAGTCAGAATGAGGGTGGTGATGAAAACACCACAACCCTTGTGATAGATGTGGAAGTGGTGGGAGAAAAAGAGTGCCATGATGCAGATTCAAGTGCAGAATGGGTCATTAGCGCAGCAGCATCGTACCATGCCACTCCTAACAAATAATTCTTTATTGTGTACAAAGCAGGAGACTTTGAAAAAGTAAGAATGGGTAACAACAGCAATGCAAACATTGTCGGAGTTGGTGATGTGTGTATTCAGACCAATATTGGTTGCACACTGACATTGAAGGACGTGTGACATGTGCCGGATTTACGCCTGAATCTAGTCTCTTTACATGCTTTGGATCTAGCTAGATACCATTGTGACTTTGGTGGTAGCAAATGGAAGCTTCTCAAAGGCTCCATGGTTGTTGCTAGAGGAATGATTTACAATACATTGTACAAGACTCAAGTTAAGTAGGTTGGAGGGTTGAATGCAGTCGAGGATGATGATTTGCCAAATTTGTGGCGTAGAAGACTGGTTCATATGAGTCAAAAAGGGTTGTTGATTTTGGCCAGTAAATCCCTCATTCGTTACGCCAAAGGTACAAAGTTTAATCCTTGTGATCACTGTTTATTTAGCAAGCATCATAGGATTTCTGTCAGCAAAACTTCAAAGCTGAAGGATACTATTTTAGATATGGTTTACTCTAATGTATGTGGACCAATGAAGGTGGAGACTCTAGGTGGTAGTAGATATTTCGTGACATTTATTGATGATGCTTCACAAAAATTACGGGTGTACTTTCTCAAGAGGAAAGATAAGGTGTTTTAATGCTTCAAGATGTTTCCTGCCATGGTGGAGAGAGAAATTGAGAAACCTTTGAAGTGTCTTCGCAGTGACAATGGGGGCGAGTACATTTCCCATGAATTCAAGTGTTATTGTGCTGAACATGGCATCATGCATGAGAAGGCGGTTCTTGGCATCCCATAACATAATGGTGTGGCCGAAAGAATTAACAAAACCATTATGGAGAAAGTTTGATGTATGTTGAGAATGACTAAGCTACCTAAGCCATTATGAGGTGAAGTTGTTCAAACTGCGTGCTACCTGATTAACAAATCTTCGTCTGTTCTTTTGGGATTTGACATCCTTGAGAGATTATGGTCTGGACATGAAATCAATTACTCTCATTTGAAGGTGTTTGGATGCAGAGCTTTTGCTCACGTCAGTAAGGAGGAGAGACAAAAGCTTGATGATAGAGTCATTCCTTGTATATTTATGGGCTACGGAGATAAGGAATTTGACTACAGGCTATGGAATTCGGAAAAGAAGATTATTAGAAGCAGAGACATAGTGTTACATGAGCAAGAAATTATGTCGGATTATGCGATTTTAGAGAAAAACTTGGTGGTGAGGTTGATTTTACACCAGTCTCTCCTCCTAGAGAAAATGCCACTAACGAGGGAGAGTTACAAGAACATCGGATTGACGGTGAGCCAGCTACAGACGATGCTGGAGATGGAGGAAATGTTGAGTAGGGGGCAAACTTCTACACTGTCGCTCAAAAGATATAACAGAGAGCATCGTTTATCTAGCAGGTACCCTAGTTTGGAGTTCATCCTTCTCAATAATGTGGGGGAGTGAAAATAACAAGT
Source organism: Nissolia schottii (assembly GCA_003254905.1). Lineage (NCBI taxonomy): Eukaryota > Viridiplantae > Streptophyta > Magnoliopsida > Fabales > Fabaceae > Nissolia > Nissolia schottii. The sequence goes on from QANU01035241.1 coordinate 30,907, forward strand.
GTCTTGTGTCTTCAGGATGAATCCTCGCGGTTTCGGTACGCTGAACCCAGATACTATGAGGGTACGCATACCCTAAATCTGTGGAGCTTTACTCAATACTTTCTAAATCTGTGAGGGTAGCTATTTGATACTGAGTCTGATCTGCGGGACCTTGACCCCATACTGAACTAAGTCATCTACCCTAAGGTATACTGTTTGTGAAGTCTTTTAAATGAGCTAGATTAATTACCCAAATTATTAGGTCCTAAGTCTACTAATTATGGAAGATAGTATTCCTAGTTAATTTAGTCTTATTCACTTGTCCGGGATTAAGGACTGTGGTCTCATACTTAGGGGAGGTTCCCATAAGAGAAGTGCATCACAATGGACAATTTAAGTACCAAGTTTTTGCCTTGCCAGAGCCTTCTCTTAGTTAGGGTCCTTCCTTAACCGAAGTCTTTATTAGGGTCTGTTATGTAAGCCTAACCATACAGTTCTAAAAGATGTCATCATGCATCATATAATCATAAGTCTATGCCCTAGCATATCATCATATAAGCATAGTAATAATATAAATGTGAACACAATGGACTCTATTGACGGACCATAGATGTGGCACCGTCGACGCGTCGAGACCTCCACTCACCTAGAATATCTTGGAACTGAGGAGCATTGACACTGGAATCTTCGAGCGGCGTAGCGTTGACACTTGGAAAGGCCAACAAATATCACACCATTAGAAACCTATAAGAAAACATAAGCTCCACGGTAGCGGTCTGACATTGCTTCGGCGATCCGGCATTGCCACAATGGTTGTGGACCGCCATAGGGCTACCACTACCAAAGTAGCGGCGCTGGGCCCTATTACCCTAGGCCATCCTTAAGAGGATTGGCTACCTATCCTAAGTGAAGACGTTACTTCTTCACAAGAAGAAGGAAGAAAACGAGCGAGAAACTCCGCACTAGAGAAAGGAGGAGTCTGAAGCTTTGAGCGAGTTGAAAAAGGAAGGGGAGAACTCTATTTATAGGCAGAGAGGTGGCCAAAAGGGCGGGCCAGGCCCTCTTCTAGCCCAGGAGGCACAGATTAGGGTTTCCAATCGTTGTTGGCGCGCTGGAGTGCTCTAGGCACGCTTGAGCGCGTCGCTGCAGCTCGCTATGGGCGCTGCAACGTGCCTCGAACTTGGGTCTTCACATGGTGGTTGTTGGATTTATAAGGTCGAAAGTCTTTTTGACAAAGTGGAGGTCAGACGACGTGTCTCGTAAATATTAGCGATACAAGTGAAAAGAGCATGTGTAGGTGGTGACGAGGCTTTTGGATGATGCTCTTGTTGACACCATTGAATACTCGGATTGACAGGTTGCTTAGATATGGAGCTTGGATAATTGATTTCAACTTTGTGTCGAGTTAATTGTGTTAGCCATGACAACCAACACCCAGGGGGGTGAATTGGATGTTTCAAAACTTAATCCAACTTTAAGAAATTGTGCATTTTCATGTATTTAAATATTATTTGCAGTGGAACAAGTTAATAAATAAATCATTAAGAATTACTCAATTATAACTTAGATAAAAATAACCATAATAAACTAAACTTGTAGTAAATTAAAGAGTAAGGGAAGAGAAAAACAACCTCAGAAATTTATCCTGGTTCGGCCACTCCGTGTGGCCTATGTCCAGTCCCTAAGCAATCCGTTTGAATTTTTCCACTAGTTCCAGTCCATACAAGTGTTTGGAAAACCTTTACTACACTTGAGTGCTTCACTTCTTGGGATCCCTCACCCTTAAAGTTCAAGCCACTCAAGAAAAAGAAATTACTCACTCTTAATTCACTTGAGGGATGTCCCACCCTTTTACAACAATTCAAAAATACATGAGAAAGAATCAAAATCACTCTCTCAATATAGGAAATTATACAAGTTGAAAAATTGTGAAGTTTTTCAAATGATAACTCATTTTGGCCCAAAATTTTGATGAAAAATCATTGATGAAATAGTGATTAAATGTTTGTACTTGTTTCTCCATGTTTGAACTGTTGCACAAAAAAGGGTATTTATAGCCCTTAAATTCGTGCAAAATGATTTGACTTTTGGAGAGAGATTCCCGTTGTTAAAAAGTCACTTCGTTTTGGTATAATAGACAGTGGTAAACAATTACAAGCTATTGTAATCGATTACATGCTTCCTGAGTTCATGTGTAATCAATTACACTAAGTTCAAATGCGTGTAATTGACTCCCTTAAACAAGTTAACCAATTACATGGCCTTTGAAAACGTATTTTACCATTTATTCACTATATACCCTTAATGAAAAACCTTTGTGATATTATATTCAAGTTATGTGCTTCACAAAAAAATTGTGTAACGTAATTCTTTTAGCATGAAGTTTTTCAAAAGGTTTTTAAATGATTGAATCAAAATCATGACCAATTAAAGTTATCAAAAGAAAACTTTATCAAAAGAATCTTAGTCTTAGAAAGTAATACCAAATGTGTGTTTAGGCTTTGTTTGTTGAGCCTTGATCAATTGAGCATTTGATGAAGAGTATAATTGTCACAGCTTGAAGTTCATTGTCATCGCTTGAAGTTTCCATTTGTCATTCTCCAATTTTGAATTATCGTTTCATTGATATCCTTTTGGCATTATCATTGCAATCTCATTGAAATCCTTTTGGCATCATCAAAACCTGCAACACATGAATTTACAAGTCAACATGAATCGTAGATGACTATTCTCGGATTATTTCTCAAACGGCTAGAGGGGGAGAATTGTGGGTCTAGCTATAGAAAAGAAAATCAAAGTGAGAAGTCATGTATGGTCAGAAAGCCAATAAACATGGCATTCAATTTAAACATCAATAATTGGTTAGATGGTTGTTGCATGCATGAAGTAATTTCCTCATGGTCTAAACAATCACAAAGGGTGGTAATAGATGAGGCAGAAATTTCTAACATGCGTGCAATGGTTTCCCACTTTATATTTTGTCTCTATAAATAGAGTTCAAGTATCAAGCAGGAAGCAAAGCAGCAAGTGCATTTTGCAAGCTTGAGAGTAAGAGAACTACGAGAGTTCTCTAGAGTGCGAGAAAAATAGAGTGCGAGAAAATTCTTAAGATTGTTGGGTGTGGGTTTATATTTTTGGGTATCATCTCTATTACTTCTTGATAATACAATTATCAAAAATTATAGTATTGGAATAGGAGGGAGTCTCACTTGGAATCACTATATTTACCTTTTGGGTTTGAGAATATCGAAAAGATACATTGTAATTACCTTGAATATAGTGGAATATTTTTCGGATATTGTCCCGTGATTCTTCTTCCGGTGTTAGGGAGTTTCCACGTTAAAATTTGATGTCCTTTTTTGGTTTCTTTCCTCAATTTATTTTTACTACGTGTCTATACCGGTAGATTTATTTCTATCAAATTTATTTGGTGTTCATTGCTATATTGACACATCAATTAAATTTACACAGTGAATCGATCATTGAACCGAACGTGGTGGGGGTGGGGGTGAGGGGAAGGGGGAGAGTGATGGCAAAATTGTGTTGCATGGTGGTGTTCATGTGTTCGAGTTGATTGCCCTGGTGACAGGGATGACAGTGCCCGCGGTAATCATATTGAGGAGGTGCTAGTGACAGTTGGTGGAGGTGGTCATGAGTTAACCATTGTAATCTTTTGCTCGTTAGGATTTCATTGTGTAATCTCATCTATCTCCTCAAAGTTGAAAGAAAACTCAGTCGGAAGTTACTTATTGGTGAGTGTACTTGAGGACATGAGATTGAGTTTTAATTTATATATATATATATATATATATATGTGTGTGTGTATATATATATATATATATCTATCTATCTATCTATCTATCTATCAAACAGAGAGACGGGTGAGCATAGCACATTAGAGGAGTAATTTATTGTGAGAGGAAATCAAATCTTTACTATTATATCTTACACAAATGATTAAAATTAAAATAAAAAATTGTAACTTTTTAAGTGATTATGTGACTTTTAATCTTGACTATATGTGTGAGTTATGTGGCCAATATTTGATTTGATTTTTTCCATTCTCATGACAAACCATTTCTCTCATGCGATGATCCTAATGAGAGGAAGAGTTATACACGAGAGTGACAAGTGAATCTTGGTAAATGGGGATGATTGATAACACTGACATTTAGAAACTAGAAATTAATGAATACCATTTGCATGGGTGATTTTTGCATTCGTCGACTAGGACCATGTAAGACGTGATATTTTACAACTGAAATTGGATATCCTTCAAATTAACGAGGCTCGCTCGTGAATACTTGACACTGCGTTTTCCATCTTCAAGGAGGCAAGGATGGCCATAGAGCATCTGGTAATTCCGAAGGGAGAACCCGTGGATCTACTCCCGAGGTCATCTCACGTGTTGTCTCTTCAGCTGGACCTCATTCGTAAGTACCAACTAGATGCAAAGAGAATCAGTGTAGAGTCAGATGTGCATCTGCGCATCCTTCCATCTCATTATTATAGGGCGGGTGAAGAAGTGAAAACTGGTGAAACTTGTGAGTTTGATGGTGGATTTGATGATTTTGCTTCTTCCAATAATGGCAGTACCAATGGCTCACCATACAGCTTGGACAGGTTGCCCTTGTTGCCTGAGTAACTGATAGGTACGTAATTGTACACATTGTCTTGTACATCATGTATACATATGATTTATTAATAATTTGTTCCGTTGTAGCAATGCTAATGTGGTTTCTTTTTCATCATGTGTTGTACTACTCCCAATACATACATATAATACATACATGCACTATTTATTTTTGACAATTTTCTTTGAAAGTTATATATATATATCACAAAAAAATATGAAAGGGTAAATTACGATGACTTTTTTTGAGGTTTCGTAAAATTACACTCACGTCCCGTTTATTTCTAACTTAGCATGTGACTCTACCTTTTGTAAGTGGTTAGATCCACCTCTTTGATGACATTTTTAAAATATTTGTGACTTTTATTTAGTTTAAAATGATAAAAAAAAAATACCCTAATTTTTTTAATCTCATTCTCTTATATGGTTAATTTTCACATTCAACTAAAATTAATTTCATGAAAATATTAGATAATAAAATAAATTTTATAAAAAATATTAAGTAATAATCTCCCAATTTTTTTTGAAATATTCATTCAATCATTATTTTATAAATGCCTAAACTAAGGTAATGTAATTTTAATGATAATTTTATTCATTTATGGTAAAATTATGTTAAAATTAAATGAATAAAATTTACCATTAACCTTGATGAAAGAATTAATTTTGACTTATTATAAATACAAGTTAAGGATGTGTTGATACAAATCAAGATTACACATGGTGTTGAAACGGAAAGTTTCTTAACATGACAAATGAGAGGAACTAGATTTGATAGTTACAAATGCAATTCACTTGTGCTCAAGTTCTTGCAAATGCGCGAAGAATGTCAACAATCAACCAGTCAATCTCTACCTCGAGCAAGAAAAACTATTAATTCCAAGAGATAAACCCCAAAATTACTAAAACATAAAAAAAAATATATTAATAATAATTAAAATCTAAAATACCAGTAAGTGGCCCAAAAGCATTAATAACAATAAAAAAATACAAATAAAACCCAAATATTATAAAAGTATGTTTATTGAATTAGTTAGTATAGCATACCGTGTCGACTAGCCCTATTTATTATTGAATAAAATTTTAATGGGACACACTCCAATAAAATCTCTTTCAACTGTGAACACAGTGCGAGTTTTATCACTTCTCAGGCAGCCCAAGCCATCAATTATGGTTAAATGCATCCATGTGAGATTCTCTTGCATCTTTTTAACTAACTACACATCCACGATTGACATCTAAACAGAAGCTCAATCAACCAATCCTCACATCCTTCCAGCTTGATCTCCTGCCCTATGGTCCCATGTACTGCGAACCAAATGACATATTTATTCCAGTAATTGCAAGGGCGGCATTTAAGCCAAATGAACAGCTCGTTGGCATGAGCCATGCGCCGCGTGGCCAAGTGATTGTGGAGTAAGCATTATAAAAGCAATATCCCCCGGCGATATGATACAAAGGCTTTCAGGGTGGACTATAAAGGGCTTTTTGTCTTTACAGCTTTTCGGAGTATTTTACTCAACATTTTCAACAAGATAAGGCCAAGTTTGAGCAGGACAATCTATGATGAATAGATTTGGTTTGGACGGCTTATACATTCATTAATGAGAGGAAGAACCAATAGGGGGTTGGTCCAAGTGGTAAATAGCTTGGTATCGCTTAAGTAAGATCCCGGGTTCGAGATCTTGTGTATGCAGTTATTCCCGCTGGGAGACTCACCCGCCGTAGTTAGGCGCGCGACTTGGGTCAACCCGGATTAGTCAAGGCTAGACCTTGGATACTGGGCAGACGACCTAAAAAAAAATATTAATGAGAGGAAGAAGGAGCCAAATCCGCAAAATCCAAAGCGGATAATAAAAGCATTCAATATGTGATTTTGCAGCAAAAAGTTGCATTTGTTGAAGAGAGTCAAGAGAGAAATACGACAAGTTGCTGCTTGGATGTATCATCTGCTCCCACAACCATCCAGTAGGATTCTTGTAACCCAACTCCTAAAGGTCCCTCCATTGGTTTTCTTCTGCCCCGCATTTGTATAAATAGATTGCACACTTAGAGCGTTATCATATACCCTTAAGCAGCATTTGAACTAGCTACTTGTTTTTCTTTTCATCAATGAAGTCAAGACAATTTGTTCTTCTAGTTGTTCTGCCGCTGCTGCTTGTGGCGAATTCAGAGGCAAGACTTGCCGCTGGGTTATCAGCCGCAGGCAAAAGGGTCAACAGTAAGCCTGGCCTGCGTGAATTAATCAACAATGTACGAAATGGCCAGCGGCACCCAAAGCGGTCAATGCGAGGAGCAGGGTTAGAGAGAGTCTCCCCCCAAGGGCCATCTCCTCAACATAACTAGCCAAATCAAATCGAGATACTTATTAAGAGACTTATATATCGTCTTTCACGGGGTGGATCAATCCTAGCAAAATAAATAAATAAATAAACGATGTGATGCTCTTCTTGGTATGAATCTACATAATGCACTGAAACTTGTTATGGTCACAGGTTTCAATGAGACTGTCTAGCAGAACTGAAAATCGGCTGATGATTGTGATCACACTTTCACTTCACAAGTCTATTTTCATCTCTACAAATAAACCATGTTTTAGCTTCGCTTATGAATTTATCAGACCATCATGATGTACTTGAGTTTCTCTATGCTTTAATCTTTCTTATTATTCTCTTCTAATTATACTTTTGAAAAGAAACATGCTATCCAGTGATGCAAAGATAAGGTTTAAGACAAACAGATATAATTGTGGGGGAAAGCGTGAGAGCTTTTATACGGCGTATCTACGTTGGCAATTTGACATGACGAGGCTTTCAAGGTGGACTCTAAAGTCATTTTCGTCTTCACCACTTTTGTTAATCTTTTCAAAAGGATGAGCCCTACACAATCCAAGGTTAATAGGTTGGGTGGCTTTAAAATCCACAATTTGAAAGGACGTAGCGAAGTTCGGAAAAGTCAGAAATTAAAGCAACAAGGATTATAATATTCCACATTTGTGATTTATAACTAGAGGTTGAACTTTGATGTCGAGGAGGCGTGCAGAAGGAACAAAAAAGTGAGATAAGACAAAGGGTTGAGTGGATGCTAGTTTATCTGCTTACACGACCTTCCAACACTCCCAAAGTCCTACCCCTTGGACCGCTTCCATGCTTTGATGTGTCTATGTTGCAAGCCCCATGATCGGGAAGGTCTTCTCACCATGGGAGGTCTTACACGAGTTTGGGCTCTCACGCTCTAATAGCTAGCTTTTTATGATTAGTTCTATGGTTATTAAACTCTCGAGTTAACTCGTAAACTCTTACGAAGAGTTTACGATTTTACTACACAAAACGAGTTAACACTTATGTAAACTCTTTTTTAGTAAACTCATTCGAGTTTAAGTAAACTCTCGATTCTACTAGCGAGTTTACGAGTTTATCTCAAAATGTATAATTTTTGTAACTTTGTTAGATAATTACCTAACTTTGTTTATATTAGATAATATATAGTGAGTTTATTTCGTTAATTTCATGTATTTATCATAATTGAGTTATGTTTTATTGAACTATAAAATAATACCGATACTGAATAAAATATGACTTAACCACTAAGTTTCATGCATTAAGGTGTATTTTATGATATTTCTTTCATTAATTTAATTTAAAGTTAACATTATTCGATTTTAATTATGAATACAATATTTAATCAAGTTTAGTTCCTAATTATATTGTTTATAACATATCTTTTTTCCGTTTGTAAACTCATACGAGTTTACGAGTCGAGTTTGCTGAGACTCTACGAGTTTACTTAAACTCTCGAGTTTAACAACCTTGATTAGTTGTCTCAATGCTCCTTTGTATTAGTGGTTTAGTTAGAGGATTCACCAATTTATCTCTGAGCTTGAATACAAACCATCGAGGTATGCTTGGATGACTTCTAAATGACATCACCACAAATATCCCCCACAATATATGAAGTCTTTAATACCACAAATTAAAATTAAAATTAGAATTCAAATTCATTGTTCTTTTCAAGAACCTCAACTCTTTNTTTTGTAGAAAGTAAAATCATCCTGATAACCCACCATGACCATCAGTTTCATGTTCCTTGCATTTTCACGTACCCGAGTGCAAATTGTAGTTTCTTCTTGAAAATGATTTTTCTCCTGCACTTGCTCTTCTCTTCTTAATCTTGCTTCTGTCGTAGTCGTGCATAAAGGCTAGCTTTCTAGTCTCTATATTCCGTGGAAGTTATCACAAAGGTTGGTGTCACACGTCATGCCTTCATCCTCACAAATAGAAAGAGTGAAGCTTTATACCATAGACAAATCATGAGTAGGGTTACAATCTGCAAGTAGGGAAAATCAAACCCAACATATCTTTTAGCTACAATAGATTCTCATGAATTGCATATATAACATAATTAACACAAGACCATGCCCAAGAAATAATGAAAATTCAATTCAAAGAAATGAACTAGCATTTCGGCTTTGTTAGCGGCCCACACTTTTCAGCAAAAGAACAACCACGCTTTTCATGAACATAAGGAAAAGATTAACTTGTTACAACTTAATATTTTCACAGTAAAAGGACCAAAAAAACCCATTTCCACAGGAGTGGTTAACAAACAAATAATGTAATAAGGAAACTTGATGCTCTCTCTACACCACTGATGCATAGAAAAGGTCAATATATGCTCTCATTCATACATGTACTAATCCAGTAAGTGAACAAAAATAATTATTGGCAAATTCGAATGGTAAACAAAAACACTCTTAAGATTGTTGAAAATTTTACTCATAAATTACACATATAATATAAAAATAGAATTACAATTAAATAGAACTCCCAAATATTGTTGATCACAAGAATCAACAATAAAGAATTAAAAGAAATAACACAATAAAATAGAATTATTTCGATGTGGGACTTGAAACAATACTCCCCCTTTCACTACAAGAAATTACACTATTTCCGTCGGTATTTTCCGTCGGTTATGAGCCAGTTACCGTCGGTAAATTGTGTTTCCGACGGATTTAGCGTCGGTCATCGGGCAGCCGATAAAGGGTTCGATGGAAACCAATTTTGCGTCAGAGGATGGAAGCCGACGGTAATTTGAACCGGATTTCCGTCAGAACAATCCAGCGCTAATAATAATAGTATTTTCTTCAAATGTTACCGTCACCTAAAACCGACGCTAATATTTCGTTGGTTAGTATTTACCGTTGTCGTCGATAATCGTTGTCCATTCTATAGCTGACGGTAATTGGCAAATATTTAAAAAAAATTTCATAACCTTTATTTTTGAATGATTATTATTTATTTGAGTAACAATGTTGATGTAAATAATATGGTAATTTTATAATTAAATAAATAATTAAATAATATGTAATATACGATTACATTGATTGTGAGAGTTACAACAGATTAATGCATGTATCCATTAGAAAAGATAACAAATAAATTCACAAAGTGGTACTTCCCATATATATCCTTGCGTGTTTAGATTCATTACATAGTTAAAGAAGCAAATAATATACATAATATATTCAAAATTAATGTACAATATATTCAGTCCTCCACAGGGTCTTCATCCTCTACGTCATCCTCAGAATCATCCACATCCACGTCCACGTACACGTTCCCATCTACGTGTACGTTCACGTGCACGTTCCCACCCACGTTGACGTCCATGTGCACGTTCCCATCCACGTTGACGCCCACGTGCACGTTCCCATCCACGTTCACCTCCAAGTGGACGTTCACGTCCTCGTCCTCGTCCTCGTCCATGTCCCAGAAAAGGGAGTCGTAGTCAGGCTCATCCCAAAAGGGGGAGTCATAGTCAGGCTCGTCGAACTCGGGTGGGGTTGTTACGGGTTCGTCGTTCTCAATGACGATAGGAGCAGAAGGATGATCACCCAAAACCATAGGGAGCTACGCTATAGAAACTTAAGTTCACAATGTATTACCAGAAAGTAATTACAACCTACACTAGTTATACACTTAAGCTCACAAATATATACCTACAACCTTAAGTTCAAATCTCCTTTGATCATTAACCTCACAACAATTCCAATTCCTCAACTAGTGCCAGACAATTCCAATCACACACAAATACACAAACACACAGAACCACACCCACAGAACCGCGCACAAATACACGAACACACAAACACACCACACCCACACAACACACATCAGCTAGCCACGCACACAAACATACACACACACAAACACAAAACCTCACAACACACCCACACAATCCCAAATCACAACACACGCGCATATCATCAGCCACGGAGACACACACACACGTTAAACAGAGAAAGCACAGATAGTGTAGGAGAAGCTGGTCGACCTGTAGTTGCGGAGTGGAAACGGTGGCGTGGCAAGAACCCAGTGGCGAGGGCGGTGGAGAGGGAGCGGGCGCGGCAGTGGCGAGGGCGGTGGAGAGGACGCGGCAGTGGCGAGGGCGTTGGAGAGGAGAGGATGGGTGGAGAGAAAGAAGAAGTATGAGAATGAAATGAGGAGAATAGAAAGGAAATCTGGTTAAGTAATCTGCCCGACCTTTTACCGTCGGACATGACCGACAGTAACTTCAAATAACGGCCGGTAAAAATCCAATTCAAAACGGAGCATTTAATTAAAACATTTACCGTCGGTCCGCTATACACGCCGACCAAATAATTTTGGCGCCAATTGACAGATCACATTATTTAATTACCGTCGGTTCGGTTATCTTTTTGACGGTAATGAGCAATCGCATTACCCAGCACCAATTTCGAAGTCGTTACCATCGGGATTGTTATCCGACGGTATCACCTCAGTATTTTCTGTCTGTCCTAACCGACGGTAAATTTGGGTTGAGTTTAGGGTTTTCCCGTCGGAATAGTCCGACGGTAATGCACACTTAATTTTTGCTAAGCCCTGGTGACACTTTAATTGAGCGATTGATAAAGGCCAAGACCAACATGGTTGTAATCAAGTTGGAAAAACAATAATATGATAATCCCTAACACCTGATTACCACCACCTTGGCCTTAGCCTTTATCACTCTCCCAATTAACGTGGCGCAGTAATAAGCTCAGCAAAAATTAGATAATAATTAAATAATCAGCCAGTTAATGAATGACAAAGTCCAAGATGATGGTAGTCACCACTATTCCCCCAACGTGACAGCTGATAATTACCATCATCTTGGACTTCGCATCCATTAGATGGCTCAGTTTACGCAACGGCAGATTGATAACCAAATTAAACTAATATCACGTCCACGACGACAAAAGCATCGCACGACGGATAATAAAGGGGAGAATCGATAAGAGAAGAGAAGAGAATAGAAAACATGGTGCAGGCTTAGGAGGATGGGGGAGGGGTTTTTATACTATTTAGCCAAAGTGTTACCGTCGGACATATCCGACGGTTTTGTTCTCGGAACCAGCGCGACGATTATTGGGAATGTTGAACGTTTTGAAAACGGCTGAGCGTTGGGAAGAGGCGTCGGTTGAATACCCGAGGCACTTACCGTCGGTTTATACCGCCGCTATAACCTCTGATATTTTTACCGTCGGACATATCAGACGGTTTTGTTCTCGGAACCGGCGCCGGCGCTACGATTAATGGGAATGTTGAACGGCCGAGCGTTGGGAAGAGGCGTCGGTTGAATAACCGAGGCACTTACCGTCGGTTAATACCGCCGCTATAATCTGATATATTTACCGTCGGATCTGGCCGCTGGTAATGATTACACCATTAAATTATTGAATACACATGGCTGTTTGCTATTCGTTTCTATTTTCCGTCGGTTATGGCCGACGGAAATGTTGTTCCCACCATACCCCGCTAAAAATTTACCGTCGGTATTTCCGTCGGGAAGACTATCCCATGGTAATAGCACGCCTTTTTCACCGGTCCATTTCCTTCGACCGGTTACCGTCGGCTATTTTGTTTTTTCGAACCGACGTCCGACGGTAATGTCTCGACTGTAATAGTCATTTTTGTTGTAGTGTTTGAAAGCTGGTGCCTTGACGGCTACGGACCTGCGGCGACACCACAGACCTATGGTGGCTACAGACTTGAGGTCCTTTCTGCAGTAGCACCCTCTCCGGAGTGGCACCTTCTATAGTAGCGCTCTATTTGGCTGGCTCTCAATGAGAGCACCATTGATACAAGCACGAGAGGATTGAGAAAATCACACTCCAAAAGTTAGTTATTAGAGTGGGAGAGCCCAAGCTCTTCTAAGGATTCCCTTATGAGGAGATCTTCTCAAAGTGGGACTTGCAACAATTTATAGATAGGTTCCCCTTGCTACCTATTTGCTTTGTGGCCTTCCATTTCAATTCTTGTGAGACCATGGCTACTTCAAAGAAGTCAAGATAGTTTGTTCCATTCCTAATTACTCTAACATTTCTTGTAGCAAGTCAAATGATGTTGATAGAAAGTGAATGGAGAGAGAATGAAGCAAATGTTATTATGTCATTATGAACAAATGTAAGCTTAGAGAGGTATACTTTGTGTACAATTAAAATGTAGCCAACTACATCCAACTGTATTTTAAATTCATTTTCTCTCTCCTCTCTTTCACTATCCTTCACGTTTCTGCTAATTCGTTTTTTACTTTTTTAATTTTTTTTCTATTCTTTCTTAGGAGACACAGATACTTCGTAAGACTGTTGTGCCCGTGCATCTGAAATATAGCAGATACCAACATACAAAGACACTCATCCAGCACGTCTTCGAAAGTGTCCAAATAAAAAGCTTATAGATGGTCATGCCCAAACGTATGCGGGTTGTATTTGACAGTTTTTTGAGTCGTATCTAAGCTGTTTTTGAGATTTTTTTTTAATACTAAATAATTTACAACAATAAGTATTAACACATCTAAGCTATCTAGAATCCACCATATATTTTGAAAGGTGTTTGAAAATGTTGAAAATTAATAATTTTACATCAATAATAATATCATGATATTATTAAAAACTTTAAATTTTATACATATATATGTTGTGTTTATGTCCTATATATTTTTGAAGTTTGTGTGTCCCCGTGTCTCGTGCCATGTTGGGTCGTGTCCCTATGTGCTTCTTAGCTTCTTCCTCATTCCTTTCTGTTTTTCTCATATTTTCAGTCTGTAACCTTCATTTCCATATCTTTTCTTCCACATGTAAACCCTAAACATAACATTTTTTTTTCTTCTCCAACCAGTTCATTGTTTTTTCCATTTTGCTAGTTCAAAAGTTTGTGTATGTGAGTACCATAATTTGCATTTGGTTGTTCAAAAGATTGTGTGTTATAACACCCTAACTAGCTAATTACCCTAAAGTCGCAATTAACACTCACTAGTTGTCATGTTTTAGTTTTTAGTTACTTTAGACTTAGTTTTAAAAAATAATTATTTGGAAAGTATGGGAAATTTTGAACCTTTTGCAAAAATTCATTTTAAACATGACCCGTACACAGAGTTAGAAACAAAGGTAGAATATAAGAAAAGGGAAAATTGTGGCACCAAACACATCCCCATCAAAGCATAGATAATAAATACACTGGATATACCTCATCATACATACATTAGAAGCATGGGGAAATACATATAGTTATCACCTTCCACGGAGGTTCATATAAAACAAGCAAAAAGTGTAATATAACGAAGAGGAGCATACTACTCTCTTGCTCGTCTCAAAATGTAAAAAACCTCAATACATATATAAGTTTGATTCAGAAGGAGGAATGATAAACAGAAATAGCAGATCAAGTCGTATTCTCGCTATTGCTTAGGTCCATGTCATCCTTAATAGTAGAGCAAGCACTAGACAGGCCATAGCCTGGCGGGAGGTCTTGGGTAGTGAACATCGCTCGGTAGGGCCTAGCAAGCCTTGTTCGATGGGAAGGCCACTAGGCTGGGTAGGTGGGATAGGATCCTCCTCATGGTCCTCATCAGGTATGTCTTTATCTCGAACCCATACTCTGAATTGTCGTCCTCATCATCCTCGTGATCGGCTTCGTACTTTACCTCTATGTCTCTCCTGACGTCATCCATGGTGGTAGCCATGCCCTCAAACTCTGTATCCTCCTTCATGGCATTGGCCATGATGACTGTGGGACCTAAAAACTCCTCCTCCTTGCCCTCAGATATGGTGACTAGTGCCCCACTTAGCGTGAACCTAGACTGCACGAGTCTAAGAAGAGTATACAGACATGTCTAAGCTATCCTCTGAATCAGCCTAGGCCTTAGCAAGCACAACAAGAACAACCTAGGCTATTTGTGGCATGGACTAAATTTGAAGGAGTAGCTCTAGAGTAACACCGAATCTTGCCAAATCCGTGACCATTATCTCATAAGTGGTTGTGCTCACGGCCTAAAGCACAACAACTCCCCTAGCGGGTCCATCCTAAAGCTTTGGATGGTCAGGGTGATGTCCCTACCTTGTGGATATGCTCCATCAAATCCTATAACCAAAAGAAGAGGGTATGAGAAAAAGAATTTCCCTGCTTCGGGTTCCGTCGTTCAGGCCTTCTCTAAGTGAGCATACATAAGGGTTCATTTAGTTATCTTATCCTAGTTCCAAATAGTTACTAGTTAAACCTAGTCTTTTCTATAATCTTAGCATTTATTTGTGTACCACATATATAATGATAAACAAGCATACGCATTTTCTTTGATGTGAATACATGCATGAGTACGTTATGGAGTTATGACATTCTTTCTTTCTTTTACTTTAGTAACCTTCAATACACCTAGGGGTTTGGTTACCATCCTAAGGCATACAAATTCGTTTTAGTAGAGTTGAGCTCAATCTGTGATAGCGAACCACATACATTTTCTGACTATATCAATAACCAACAATTTATGTCAGTCGAAGTGACCAGCTAATTGCGCTAGACCAAGGGCTTTTGTCTTTTTCCTCTTAGTACACCTAAAACATTGGGTGCACAACCCCTGAAGAAACAACAAGGTTGGTCGAGGTGACCAGTTAACTGCACTGGCCCAAAGGAACTGTTTCTCAAGGGAAGCCTCATTATGCATAGATCCTAGTTATTATAAGTGTGTTATATTAAAAGTCTTATGGATATCTCCTCAATAGAGGGCTTAGATTATCTTTGATATGATTATATCTTTATGCCTCATAACACACTTTTAAAGGAATGACGACACACAAACAAACAAATGCATGCTTCCATATCATAACATAATTATTAATTCAAAACACGGCATTGCATAAACATACTTATATGGATAAACATCATTGCAGATATGTCATATGGTAGTCAAATATAACATTGTAATACATATCATTTAACAAATGCAAACACTCCCATCAAAATTGCAAACATAATGTTAACCATTGATTAACAGACATAACCTGAACCATACTTACCATGGTTATCAAACTTACAAGTTTAAGTAAACTCGTGGAGCCTTCGTAAACTCGGATCGTAAACTCAGATTGTGAACTCGTACGAGTTTACCTATTATTAAAAAAATATTTTAAAATATTATTATGCTACAAAAATATATTTAATAAAATTTGAAATTTATAAATACATTTACCGCCATAACAAAGCACAAATAAAGATGAAATATATGAGTTCTAAGTTCAATTCATACATAATACATAATACATATGTTTGAACTAGAACATATCCTCCTCCACATAAACTGAATGACAAGCAAAATCTATCAACACAAGAGAAAGGCGGTGTGTTGAGCAACCAACATAGCAAATGTATATAAAGAACAATGCCACTCATTCTTGACAGAAGTAGCCTGCTTCAAGCCGACAACAAAGAATTAAGTGATGACTTCGAGGGGCATGCCCTTTGTTTCTGGAACCTTCAAAAACACAAATATCTAGGAGATGACACACACAACAGCATAAACACTGAAGATACCAGCAAGTTCCATAGTACTGACTACTGAACATCACAGGAAGCGAGTATGTGACGATGATGTCTCCAATCCAGAACACTAAAGCACAAATAGCGATGCAGAGTCCACGCACCCTGGTGGGAAAGATCCCAGAGCAAAGGATGAAATACATGCGATAGATTAGTGACGGAGCACGACAGAGCACAAGCAACACCGAAGCATGATGGAGGAGTACAAAGGAGCATGATGGCACGACGGAGCACGATTGCAGGCACAGCTGTAAATGATTACTCAAACAGTCAAATGACCTAAATCTAAAAGTTCAGAGACATGCAAAACAACGTCAACCTTGTTTTGTCCTTTAAAAAAAAACCACACCTGGGGTAAACTCGTGAACTCGGCAGTAAACTCACGATTTTATGCGAGTTTACTCGAATTTACCCAGAAACGAGTTTACATGCGAGTCAGCTCGATTTTACTACTTAGGAATGTAAACTCGTATGAGTTTACGAGTTAACTGGCGATTTTGATAACCATGAAATTACTTACAGTGCTCCCACGCTAAACTTTATGCATACGTATCATAAGGTCTTATGGCCACCAATGTGTCATTAAGTTCATTTTGCCACAGTTATGGGGATAAGTCCTAACTCTGGACTTGGAGGACCATTTGCCAATATGCAATGATACTCATTGACACTTTAAGAACTAAAATGCTTAAACAAATTTCATGAAAATCAAAACCCTAGCTTCATACACCATGGTGGCCGAACCCACCGCCAAGGAAACACTAGTCCATCACTCTTTGGTTTATTCCAAGAACTTATATCATCATTTATGCTTGAAATAACAATGGATCGCATGGACCTCCTCAACACTCAATGAGAAAAATACTCAAGAATAAGAGCCTTTGAGAATCAAAGCCCTAAAAGGGATAAAGTATTAGTTTATCACATCTTGGTTTGCCCTAATCTCATATCATAATTTATGTTAGGAGCAAACCATGGATAATCTAAATATTACAAAGTACCAACAAACAAAACAGTAAGTTCTTAAGTACATAGAGGCTGAATATAGCATAAAGAGTAAACATAAGTTCATCACCTCTTGGTTTTTCCTAAACTCATATCGTAGTTTATGCTAGGGACAAACCATGAGTCATCTAAACATTATCACTCTTAAACAAATAAAGCTCCTATGGGATTACATACACCAAACCGAAATCATCATGAAAGAAAAACACAAGTTTATCACCTCTTGGCTTGTCTTAAAACTCATATCATAATCTATGTTAAAGATAAGCCATGGATCATTTAAACATCATCAAACATAAACAAACACAACTCTTATGAAAACATGCTCCTAAGGTCGAAACCAACCTAAAGAGAAACACAAGTTTATCTCATCTTGGCTTGTCCAAAAACTCATATCTTAGTCTATGTTAAAGACAAGCCATGGATCATTTAAACATCATCAAACATAAACAAACACGCGGAAATCATCATAAAGAGAAACACGAGTTTATCTCCTTTTGGCTTGTCCTAAAACTCATATCATAGTCTATGTTAGAGACAAGCCATTGGTCATTTAAACACCATCAAACATAACAAACACACTTCTCATGAAAATATGCACTTAGGGCCGAAATGCTAAGATGATAAACACAACCATCACTTTTTGGCTTATTCCACAAACGCATATAGTTTATGTTGGAAAGCACCATAGATCACTTGCACACCATCAAATTTAGAAAAACAAAACCCTAACCCCCTAAGAGTACTAAGGTTGAAATAACAACTAGTCCTTCCTTCACCTCTTGGTTTGTCCTAAAACTCATGTCATAGTTTATGTTAGAGACAAGCCATGGATCATAGGAATCTCATCAAAGCAACAAAAGAAAAACTTTAAGGCCTCAAACCATCCTTGGCCAAGATCTAAGTTCACCAAAATCCTAACTTGGTAGAAAACTCTTTTCACAAGAAAACCACTTCAAGAAAACTCTAAGCACTTTGCAAGAAACTCAAAAATAAGGCTAGAAACAAAAACACACATAGAAAGCCCTAATATCTAAGCCAAAATTGAATTTGTTCGTACCATTCCATTGGACCTTATAGGCTCCATCTCTTCTTCCATTGATTTTATCCATTCATTCTTAGAGGAGATAAGAGAACTCGTTGCAAATTGCTTGGATCATCTATTTGTTGCAGGAACATTATAAGTAGTTCAGTACCTTTGATCTAAAATTGTTGGTGTGGAATCCACGTACGAGAACTATATCTCAATTGTGATTAATTAAAACTTGTTATGTTGTTCTCATTTGGATCAACGTGGTTCCCACTCGAGTGATGAATATCAATCTCATTCCCACTTGGAACAAGATCCATCTCGTCACTCCCTTTTGGACCAATGAGATCACCTACATTTGCATTTGATAATGAAGGAGATTGCTGATGAGAAACTAATTCATCATCTACCATAATCCTCCCACTCGAATTAAGTGGTACTGGTTCATCCGGATCCTCCATCTCAGATAAGTATAGGTCTTAACCTACCTTACCCTTCTAGAGAAATTCATTCTCTAAGAATGTGACATCTTGTGATTTGAATTCAGTTGTGCTCCCACTGTCCCTAAGGTTCTAAAACACTTAGGTTGGATTTTCTCCTAATCCTTTACTCATATGAAGTTGTAGCGACTGATTTCGTAGGCACATAATTAAGGAAATATGTTGCAGCCAACAAAGCATCACCCCAATAGGAGATATGCAACTGCTTTTGCCATCATAAACCTAACCATCTCATGAAGCGTTCTATTTCGCAATTTCACAATACAATTTTGTTATGGGTGTTAAGGATAGTCAACTAATGAACTAACCTTTTCCAACACAACTCATAAATTGGACCACAAATATGCACGGCCTCAATCAACTCGAAGAACTTATTTCTTCTTGTCTAATTGATTTTTCACTAAGCTCAAATAGCTTTTAAAGCAACTTTATTGCTCAGGTTTATGAGAAATTAGGTAGATGCCACTGAAACAAGTGTCACTATCAATAAATGTGATGAAATAGCGTGTTTCCTTACCTAGTCCTTATATTTTTGGCCCACAGATGATAGAAAGGATTAATTCCAAAGGGAATTCGGTTCTAGTTACTTTACCGAAAGATTTTCGAATAGATTTTTATAGCTAGATAACATTCACAAGTAGACAAACCTACTCGCTCAATGTTGGGAAGCAAACTTTATTTTACTAACCGTATAGAAAAACTGACAATGTCATAGATTTGCCGTCCAAATCCATAACAATAAAACCTCCAAGAACATAACTAAAACCATATAAAACTGAACCCTGGGTCAATTTTACTAAGTTTTCATGAAAAAGAAAATGATAACTTAGCCTAGGTAAAACCATAACAGAAATAACATTTCGATGAATTTAAGGTGCATAGAGGACATCATGTAGGATAAGGTCTCAACCTTCGCTCAAGACTAACTTGCATGAATCAATCCCATTCAATAACAACCTTGGTGTTGTTTCCTACATATATCCACTTTGTTCCATTTGAGACTTGTCGAAAATCAACAAAGTTGTTTTGGTCCCTCGCAATGGGGTCCATTTCTCCTGGCTCTACAATCCACACATGACTAGATTCAATGAGAAAAACAAAACTAAAAACGCAAAGTTCAACAGCTTGAACAATTTGTTGAATATTTGTTCTTGGCTTCTTGCTAGGCAAAGTCTGCCCTCTTTCCTTTCCCAAGTTACTTCAATTAGAACCATACTATTGATTAAAGGTTGTATGTGCATCTCAACTAGTGGCTCTCTTGCCTCTAGTATCTCCTCTAGTTTGTGGTGTCTCTAGACATTTTCCAGAGTGATAATTCTATCATTGTGGGTTAGATGCATCTTCATATGCTATCACATTAAGGGAAAAACAGCAACCATTCGCTTGGATCTAGTGCTCGTCATCAAAATCAACCTTTGGCTCTAGTATCAATGAATAATAATATAATAATAAGATTCAATACACAATTGAATATACAAAATTAAAAGACTTGTTTAATTTTTCCTTAATTCAAAAATGTAATCTTGAAGCCTCAACAAAATCACTAATCATGTTAGATCTGTCACAATGCACTCAATTTTCCATAACCTAAATCCCCTCTCATATTGTAATTACAATCACAAGATCCAACATGTTAGCTAACCATTAATATTACTTTTATAAAAGATAAACTAATGTTAGATAATAATTACTAAAATTACTATAACGTCCATATGGCATTCTCTTATGTTAAATAAGTGTGTACTCCATATGAGTGGGCCCACCATATTCCAACTTATAAATAACGAAAAAGGGTAAAATACCCAGCAATTTGATTATATAAAACCATACATTAAAGTTGAATAAGAACCATTATGAATGGAATGGCCAACCTCAAATAGTTTTAAGTTCAATCCCTTTGATGATAAACTGCTCTCACAGATTTCATTATTAAATTGTGGCCTATACCTACTCTAAATAAAACAACAAAGCCGTCGCCACCACTGCCAGCAACATTACAACAACGGTTCTGAAATTGCAAAATTTGATTAAGTTCATGCCATACACGTATCATACGTGTTCAATTACTGGTTGGCAAATTTGATTCCCTTCTCAATAGATGCTAGGAGTTCAGGCTTAAGGCTTTCAAGGCCTTGTTTCTCATAATCTGAAAGAGGACCCAAGCCCAGAACTTCCTCCACACCATTCTTCCCAAGCCTCACCTGCAAAATAGTTCAGCATTTCTAATCAATAACAAGAATTGAGCACACATCATGATCATCATTGTGTCTAAAAATAAGGCATCGAAAAACCAGACCCTATGCATGCCAACAAATAACAAGGGAGTGTAATAGAAAACACAATAAAACAGCAAGTTTCACGGTTCAATGACCTTGGAAGCAAAGAAAGGAAGTTCAGTGACGGTAGATTGCACAAATGAGCACTCAACAACATCTGGGACCCCATTGAGGCCCTTGAGGCAAGCATCAGCAAAAAGGGCTCCAGCATAACTGCAGGAAACATAACTTTTAGCTTATTCTATATTTGCCTTAAGATAAACTACTCTGCCTACATTAACATGCAATGGAATGTGAAGAATTAAATCAACTTACGCCATTGACAAAGTTGCAGAACCCTTTCCAGCCTTAGCTTCCACAACTTCTGTTCCTCCATCTTGTGTTCTCTTAGTCAGAGCCTTAATGAGATCATCATCCAAATTGACTTGTGGTGTTGCCTACAATAGTGAAGAACAGTTTTAAGAGATTAGCAAATACATATCAATCTAAGAAGCCAAACAAGAAAACGGTGGGAGGAAAATGTTTAGTTGAAGAGCATCAAGGCACCTGAGAAAATAGTGGCAGAATAGTAATGCCAGCATGGCCACCTACAACAGGTACATTGACCTCTGCATAAACATGAAAAAACCCAAATCATTTATGTGCCACTAAAAACAACTTGCACTGCAGTGAATGAAATGCAGAATCATTACTCAATTTCAACCCTTGCCCCCTCACAACCCCTCCCGCTTGAGAGAGAAAGAGAAGTAGTTTAGAACATGAAATCAGTTGGACTACTTTCTTCACAAAACCTGTACAACTAAATCTGAGCCCAAACCCTCTTCCACATTTGTTCCATTGTTATGTCATGAAATAGGAACTTTACATACCAGCAACAGGAACTTTGGCCTTCCCAGCATAAAAAGTTTTTGCCCTGACAACATCAAGGGTAGTCACACCGAACAACCTCTTCTCATCATATGTACCGGCCTTCTTGAAAACCTCAGCAGCAATGGGAACAGTGGAGTTCACAGGGTTGCTAATCATGTTAACAAGGGCCTGATTCCATATGTAAAAATATTCAGTATCATATAAAAATTAAACTATTATAAAAAGCTAAAGCCCATCACACATCATATACAACAAGGCATGTATAAATTTCCTACTATTGATGCGTTGAATACTCCTGATCCGTTTCCAATTTTTCAATTCAACTCAAATCTTATGCTTTAACTTAATATGTTGATCATTTCACCATTACTTAGCCATCAAATCCAATAAAATTTAAAATCAACTTAATACCCCAAAACATTTTGACTAGAATGATATAGAAACAACCAATCTTAAAAGTGCAGACCAGAGTAATTTCAACTGGAATAAAATTGATCAATCACCCAAAACAAAATAATACGAAGTTCTGATTTCCTCCAATGCCCCGGCTAGTTTACACGTGTCTTCCACAGCCAAAAATATAATCAAAAGCAACACTGACAGCGGCGAGCAGCATCAACTGACAACCACAGAAAAGCAAACGAAAAAAAGCAGCTCGAGGAAACAAACACTCACATTAGGACAGTGCTTGGCAATAGCAGTACACAATGCCTTGACAATGCCGGCATTAATGTTGAAAAGATCATCGCGAGTCATTCCAGGCTTCCTGGGCACACCAGCAGGGATTATAACAACATCTGCTCCCTCCAAAGCTTTTCCAAGCTCTTCTTCACCTTGGTACCCAGCTACCTGCACTCCCCAATTAACAAATAACAGCTCCATCAATTGCGCCACAACATCAGACAACATTAATACCCACCCCCAATTCAGTGCACCTAAAAATAAAAGATAATATAAAACACACACACACACACACAAGGTAGACTAGCTAACCTTACAAAAACACCTCAATGCCAACTACAATAAAGCTAGCATCTTTGCGAATCCCCACAAAAGGGTAGATCAGTGCACCCCAAATATACATTGAAAAAAAAGCAGACTTCATTATGCCATCAATGCCAAACTACAGGTAAAAGCTTGCACCTTTGGCAGCCCCACCACCACAAATCCATCAAAAACAAAGGAGAAAGGGTACAATAACGGTGCACTTAATGAAAAAAGCAGCTCAACCAATTACACCAAAGCATCAAGCTACATAAAATCTGGAATCTTTGTAA
The DNA here is from genome assembly GCA_003254905.1 of Nissolia schottii. Classification (NCBI taxonomy): domain Eukaryota; kingdom Viridiplantae; phylum Streptophyta; class Magnoliopsida; order Fabales; family Fabaceae; genus Nissolia; species Nissolia schottii. The sequence goes on from QANU01035241.1 coordinate 54,350, forward strand.
GAGTGGCGAAGGGTTATACCTCAGATCTGGTGTTGATGTGGCCTACATCTGCAGCAACGCCTGGGGTGCCGGCGATATCGTAAAGGGAGAGACGGGAAACGAGCGGGTTGAGCTTCATCAGCAGGGACAGGGGCTGCCCGATCCCGCCGGCGGCGCCAAGGACTGCCACCTTGCGCTCCGGCACCGGCTCAGTGTTGTAGCCACGGCGAGCCAGCCGAGAGGAGCCGCGGGCAACGGCTGAGCGCAGAGACCCAAGCATAGATGGCTTAATCATTTTCTTCCTTCTTGTTTTTTTTCCCTCTCACAACTTTCCGGGTAAATCGAGGGAGAAAGGTGAAGAGAGAGAGAGAGGGGTTTGAACTTTGAAGGTGGACGAGGGCATAGGGAATGGAATAGTGTCGCAATTTATTGTGAGTAGTGATGAGTGAACCTGCATTGCAACAATTTCGGGTCCACAGGAAATAATTATATCGATTTTACAAAAGTAAGGGAGAAAAAAAAATAAGGAGTGAATTCTGGCTTCATTATTTATACATGATTTTAGTATAATTTGTATACCAAAACATGGGTTGAAATACAAATTTACAATTATATGTGTTTGAGTCTAAAATCGTCAGTCTGACGATTTCAGACATTTAAAAAAAATGTCTGAAATGGTGTTGGAGGTATGAAATCGCCACAGGGGTGACGATTTCAGACCACACAATGGCGATTTCACAGACCCTTTTTTTAATTAAAAAAAGTTTGAGATTTGAAATTGTCATACAAATGTAAATTTTTTGCATAAAATATATTATGAGATATAAATCCATTGAAGAGAATGTATAGGTAATAAATCTGTGACTTCTCGTATGTTTGTTATTAATTAAGTTATTTTTAAAAGTAAAAAAATTGAAAAAATTAAAAAATTAATGATGAAATTGTGCATTACGTAATCATGTACTATTTACTCATGAAAATACCCATTTCCAAAAAATAGAAAATGTAATAAATGAAGAAAGGGTTCATTCTCTTTGATATATGCTTTTTTTTGGGCTTAAAATTAACGAAAAAGAAAAGGGAAAAAAAATGGAAAAAGGTTGTCTCTTTTTATCTCTAACTAAAGGTTGCGTTTGTGGAGCGTATGGAAATGAATCACCCTTTCATTTTGGGTCACATTTGCGGCCAAGGCTAACATGGCCCTATACTTTATGCTCACAAACTTAATTAAGACATTTACGTCCCATATAAATTGCATATTTATAAAACTTTTTCAAATGTATTAAATTATTTTTTATTTTTATTATTATTATTATTATTATTGTTATTATTATTATTTCTACGGTAAAATCATAGTAAAATCAACTCCTTCTCTTCTTCTCCCTCTCCCTCTCTTACCCCTCATATTTACCTAACAGGAGTAACCCTAAAAACAATAAACACTTCACCTCTTCTTCAAGCCCCACTAAGTCTTAAGATAGTGTTTGAATCTAGTAAACCCCATAAAAGTATAAGCGTAGTTTGAAATGTAAGTCTTACTTAGTTGTTGAGTCATTTATTATTAGGCATTGTACTCACATTGGTATGGAGATTCATCTCTGTTTGATTAATTTAATTAAATCGACAGAACGTTGATGAAGATGGAAAAGAAGACAGCTCCAGTTGGGACTTGGGAAAGAAGCACCTGAGGTTCATGAGTCTCCACATTTTCTTCTTCCAGTGGAAAAGAAGATAGCGTTAGGTGTTGTTGAAGCAGTAGCAAGAACTTCTTAAACCAATTTAGCTGACTAATTAATATATTTTGGTTTGAGATAGATCAATTTGTAATGGGTGTTTGTCCACATAGTTACATTCTAATAGATTGAAGCTCTCGTTTATGTTAATGGATCTTGTCAAGGAGATTGTTATTAGCTAAACGATTTCTTATTCTGTCTAGTTCACTTACCATTGTTGAAATCCATGGTACCAGGAGAGAAAAGAGAGAAAAATGAAACTGAATAGAATTGATAGAATTGATAGAATGAAAGTTGTGAGAATTACAAGTGATATAGCCTATATATAGGCTACCACTAACCATTACCTAATCCTAACTAACTATTACAATTATCAATACTTCAACTATATATTCTAATACCCCCCGCAAGCTGGACAATGTGCACTAACATGTCCAGCTTGGAAACAACGGTACAAAGAAAAATCAAAGAGCAACACAATGCTATGAAAATGATTGAAAACCAGTAGCAACCACCGAAGTTCCTAGTTCCTGGAAGTCTTCAACTTTCACTGAAGCCCCTTCGACCTTCCTCCAACGTGAAGTCTTCGACTTTCACTGAAGCCCCTTCGACCTTCCTCCAACGTCTCAACGGCACCGATTGCAAACGGTTTCACAATGATCAAATGCCATCACAGGCAAAACACATGGCAAAAGCAAATGGTCTCACCATATCCAAAGCTTAACCACCCACTCGGCAGAAGCAAACAAAGCTCAATTATCAAGTGCAGAAGCTGAAATAGGCTAACAAAGTCTGAAAACACGGCTAGAATGAAACAATCTACCAATAGGAGAACTTCAATCTTCAACTTGAGCACTAGTCAATCAAAGAAAATACGCTAACAGAAACTTATCTTGCTGAAGCAAACACAAATCCTCCATAGGAGAAATAGAAATGAAGATGAGCCACAATCCAATAGCACCAAAACCAGCTCCATCAACAGTATTTCATCATCCAATGGTTGACAAAATGTTACACCAAATCAATCAAATAGAGACATGTGCAGGTCCAATAACCTTTCTTCATTACAAATTTGCAAAAGCACATGCTTAACAAGCCGCAACACAAACATACCAAGACAGAACTTGCAATGGAGAGAGTACCTTGCCTTCTTCGAGCCATTCACCTTAAGCCAGTTAACCGAAGCACGGATGTATCAAGACCATCCATCAAACGCTGTGCTTCCAACGATATACACATCAAACGTAGTATCATCCGTTTGAATCTGGATTTTCTTGAAAACAGGTACAAATCAACTCCAATCGTTGCACCTCGTTGCAGAGGACGGAAGAATCATCGTCGATTCAGCAAGACGCGAGCGCGAGCAAAACGGAATCCACAGGTGTGGAGGCAGCGCAGACAGCAACGGCGGCGGCGGCGGCGGACGCCAAATCTGGGACGGAACCACGCGAATCTGAAGAAAGAGGGTGAAATCGAACCTTGAATCGTTCCTCCGCGGGAGGAGATACTACTGGCGACTCTTCTGAGCTTAGAGGCGGAGCTTCCTGTTGTGCATCCCCTCCGGCACCGGAAAATCGAGTTTCCTCGCCGACCTAAAACTCCTTCTCTGGAAACGACTCCAACGTCGATTGCCGTCGTGGAGTATCTGGTGACCGCTGCGATGGCGACGCAGAAAGAACCAACATCTCCTTCAGCTCTGAGCACGCCGTCGCCGTTCTTACCGAACATAGAGAAGATCTCGCGAACCTCATCGTCCATGGCGTAGTAATTCACTGCTTCGAGAGTGAGAATCGGGAGAGAAATTTGTTTTTAGATAACTGAAGGAAAGAAAGGAAAAATGTTTTTGTGTTTTTGTTTCTTTTTCTTTCGAGAAAATAAAAGAAAATTGAAGAATAAAGCAAAGAAAGTGAAATCTGAGATGGTAAAGGTGTTTGGGAAGCGGGAAAATGAAAGAAAAAATTGAGAAAACGAAAGAAAATGGAAAAAAAAAAACGGAAAAGAAAATGAGCGCAGCGGAATGTTCAAGGTGGATGCCAAGGCTCTGATACCATGTTGAAATCCATGGTACCAGGAGAGAAAAGAGAGAAAAATGAAATTGAATAAAATTGATAGAATGAAAGTTGTGAGAATTACAAGTGATATAGCTTATATATAGGCTACCACTAACCATTACCTAATTAGCTAAACCATTAGCTAATCCTAACTAACTATTATAATTATCAATATTTCAACTATATATTCTAATAACCATCTCATGAATATTAAATCTCTAAAAAGTTTTTTGGTGCGAGTAATGGACAAAAGAGTTTAATTGATTATACATACATACAGGGAAAATTTTCTAATTACCAAACATACCAAAATCATATTTTTTGACTATGCATTCAAAACACAACGCCAAATAACCATACCAAAAAGATAGTGAATTAGGTGGATTAATAATACTCCAACACTGGAATCAGCCGAATTACAATATTTCCCCTCTTTATCAGTAGACTTAAATTCACCTACACAAATGCAATGAAATTGGAATTATTACTTTCATCATTCCATGTAGGGGGCTCCTCTATATTGGTTCACTCGCTTCTTGCCTATTTTCCAAACCAGCAACATCAAAAACCATGCCTTGATATATATCCACATGTTCATAGGTCACACTTGTTTGATCATGATGCATGTCTGATGGTTTTGTGTGGCTTAGAGAAGGGGGGTTGAATCTAAGCAGAGACCTTTTTAAAAAGTCAAACTCTTTTTAGAAAATTTATCTCCTAAATTTTTTGGAGATATCTCCTTATAGTCTGGGAGACAAGTTTTCTGAAAATGTTCTTTTTCTTAAACGAAAAACAAAATTTCTTTTGAAGGAAGGAAAATGTAAACAGTGAAGGGAAGAGACAATCACACCCAAAATTTATTACTGGTTCGATTCTTAAGAGTTAGGAATCTACGTCCAGTTCTTCAAACACTCAAATCACTTTTCTTTCAAAAACTTTTCAATACAAACACCAATTTCAAAAACAAAACTCTCAAATGATCTAGATCAAAAAACACACTCTCAAGAACAAATAAACACACAAGTGGCTCTTCAAGAAATGCTCTCTATACTCAGCCTTTTTCACTCTCAAAGTCTCTCAAGCAATAGAGCCTTTCTCACAAAGAAACAAATTTTGAACAAAGAGATTATATAAAGAATTTCATATTGAACCTTGAGAGGAGAAAAAAGAATAGAATAATGGCTTTAGGTTGCAAGTATAATAGCAGGCTTTTTGGCTCTTTTCTTTTTTCTGCCTTGATAGGTCATATCATTTCCCTTTTTATACTCTGAAAATTCTGACCGTTCGTAATTTGAATTTCAAAACGTTTGCAAGTGTAGGTGAGTTGTTAGTCTCTCATTGGTTCATACTTGTCATTTTGTATCGGGAAAAATCCTTTTATCCGTTGTGTAAAATTCCCTTCCATTTTTAAGGAAGTGTCCTTTTCTCTCTCTTTCTTCACAACTCTGACGCCTTTTGTTTGCTGTAGCACGTTTCCTTTTGAGAATTCTGACGCCCTCTTGTTTGTAGCACGTTTACTTTCCATAATATTTTATTTCTTTATTCTCTCCAACATTTATTATTTTCACTGCAGCACATTTTAAATTTCTGACTTTGCCTTCTCTCTCTCTCTTTCTTTAAGCATTTTGACGCATATTTTGCTGCTATTTCACGTTTCCTTCTTTTCAAAATATAGCATATATATAATTTTCTTTGCTCTTTCTATTGTCAAATATTTTTTCAGCTTGTCAGCACCATAGGAAACATATATATTTTTATTCTCTTTCTTTTCATTTCAGCGCCAGTGCCTGCTACATTTTTCCTTTCCAATGCTTCCTAGTCACTTTGCTTTACTCCAACACAAACCCTTTTCAGAAATTTCTTGCTGCACATTGCTCTTCCCTTTCTTGTCACCGTCAGCTTTTCTTTGACTTCTTTAGCATCCAATGCATTATTAATTTTGGTGGGCCAATATCTTGCCTTCAGTTTTTTTCTTTTCATTTGGCCTGTGGATGATTGTGGGCTTAAACTTGAGCTGTCCATTTTTCATTTCTCAAATAAGGATTCAGTTTCCCTTTGGGTTTCAAACTACCCTTCTTCCCTTTCTTAATTTTCCCAAAGAAAACGAATTGGGCTGTGAATTTATTGGGTTGTAGGTTCCGTTTTTGTTCCTATTTCTTTCTTCAAAAAAAAACTGAACCTCCTTGGTTTGTTGCCTGATGCAAGTTTCCCATTCCTTTTCATAAGGAGCTCCTTGCCTTAGTCACATCATCCTTGCTTTTTGACTTCTTCTCTTTGAAAGCAAAATTCTTTTTCCTTTCATTTTTTTTTTCGTTGCCTCATAAAAAAATAAAGTTGATGGCTACTTGTTTTAAAGTGAGTTGGGCCAATCAATTTGGGCTCCATCTGCTTCGGCTTTATTTCACACATAAAAATGAACAGGGCCTTAAAAGTCATTTTGCATAAATTATGGACTTAGGCTACTCTTATTCTTTGTTCCATTTGTCGCTACTCTTATTCTTTGTTGCATTTGTCCATGCGTAAAAGATTATTCCCAGATCTGGGCCAAGAAAATAATTTATCCTGAAATACTTGCACACACATGAGAAGGTTTATACAATGTTTGTCATCATCAAATTAATTATTGCAAATTGAATCAACAATGTCAAAACCGCCCTTTTCATGAGTTGAATCTATATTAAAGTCTAAATTAACTTGAGGCACTTCCTCTCCATGTGATGTCCAATACTAGTATCTAGGTGTAAACCCTTTCTTCAAGATATGAACATTTACTACATCGGGATTATGATGTTTCTTATTTTTGCATAACAAACAGGGACACCTAATGACTTTCTCAATCAAATATTTGGATTGTAAACACGCAAAATTTATAAATTCATCCAAACCCATAAAAAATGCATTCACATATTCACTCAATTTGGAAGAAGTCTACCGTACATCCATCTTCGATGCTCCGAAATTTCCATTATTTGAAACAGAACTTAGACAATTTCAAATAGAAATTTAACCAATTAATAAAATTGAGACTTGAGAGACTCCTATTAGAATTACAACCTCCAAATATTACACAAACCCATGATCATCACTAGTAATAGCACATATTTCACGCAAAATAAAATCCAACAAATAGACATTTGTCACAAAACAAGACATATCTTCTAGTTTCACAGGAATCCATTCTTTTACTGATAATCAGTTTGTAGTGAGTATAATGTTGAGACCAGAAACAAATTTGTTTGCATTGGTTAATAAAATTTTGAGACCAGAAGCAAATTTGGGGTGACCTTTATTTCATTTGTTATTCAAAAAATACGCCTAAGCAGATATAAAGAGGCAAACAATTCAAGGCATAAACAAACATTCAAGGAATATACAAATTAAATTACATACCTTTGTCAGCAGCAGCAACAGCCAGCAAGCAGGAGAAGAAAGAGAGCACATAAGATATTGGGAGTGAAAGAGAAATATGGAATTGAATTGGGGCTTGGGATTAAGTTGGGGTTTAGGGATTTATTATTAAAAGGTATTTGTTAATAAAAAAAATTATGTGTAGAAGCTATTTTATTTATAATAAAAACATTATTAATGATAATGTAAATTTAAGTATAAATATTTTGTTTCTAATAAATATTTTCTAATTAGTTAATAAGTAGTTTTCAGCAAAATTTATTAAAATTTAGAGAAGTTAGTGAGGTCATGATGTGAATTTGTGTTAGTGGTGCGAAGTGAGTTAGTGGTAATATAGTTTAGTAAAATTGATTTGGGCGAAAATTTTCACTCTAGAGAAAGATGAGTGTGTTCTCAACTATTTTTCTTTTATTAGTATAATACTTGTGTTTTACACAGACCCCTTTTGATATATTTGTTTGTATGTTCATCTATAATAATAAACTTAAACATATAAAAACTAAGTGACAATCCTTTTTAGTATATGAGAGTAATTTTAAATAAAACATAGTGAAATTTATAGAGTTTTTTTTATAATAAAAAAAGTTAGTAGTATTTGTTTTAGTTGTTAGTAAATTTCTAAATTTTGAATTTTAAATTTTTTAATGATGTTTATTTTAAATGTGAGAGAACGTTAAAACATAAGATAAGGAATAATTAGTGAAGTGCAATGGAAAAAGTTTAGACAAATTTTAGTGGAAAATTTTCTTGAAAAAGCAGTGCTAGAAAAACACTAAACATTTAGTTAATATAAATAACATAATTGTGTCAAGTCGAAGAAGCCATGAATTGTATTTCATTTTTTTTAAAATTTCTAAAGGTCTCGGATTAAATTGAAATATAATTTTTAAATTTACTTTTCCAAAGTATAGGCTTATCATGATGTTCTATGTTTTTTTGATAAAAATTTGAGTATAGAACAATCAAAATTAACTTACCAAAAGAAATATTAAACTAGTATACAATAAAATTAACTTACCTAAAAAATTATTGTAGAATACAATTAGCATAAATACAGAATAGTCGCAACAAAATTCACAACAAAAGCAAATTCACAAGAAAAAATTTCAGCTAAGTAATTCACAAGGAAATCTATAGCAAAAAAAAAAAAAACACAACAAAATTAGCATGAAAGAGAATCTATAAGAAAAGGCGAAGCAAAGTAAATTACAAGAAAATTCACAACAAGCAAATTCACAAGAAAATTCCTTGTGCTGACACATTTGTGACATTTGTAAATTCCTGGCTAGGTACGTTCCTTCAATATTAATGCACCTACAACTTGATCCCACCAACCGTTTGTTGCAAATGATGTCTTGTTCAAAAGTGCTTCAAACACAAGCAAGCTGCGAGCTCTGCCTCTGGCAAATGCGGTTTCCAGTCCCTTCAACAATCCGACGCCAATGCAGCCTCTCAAGTCTTTGCCTGACCGCAGGATCCAATCCCTCTTCCCACTCGTGTTGTGTTCTGCTCTCTTCTTAGGAACTGCAAGGCTGGTCCTGGATGGTCTGAAGAGCAGCAAGAGCCATGCTTCCGGGCTCTACGGCGGAAGGAGCAGATTGCCAACCGTGGTGTCGCCGGAGGACCGCATCGGCGAAGGCTGCAATGTATTTGAAGGGAGATGGGTGTGGGACAATGTGTCTTATCCCCTCTATGAAGAAGAGAGCTGCCCTTACTTGGTGAAGCAGACCACTTGCCAGAAGAATGGAAGGCCTGATTCTCTCTACAAAAATTGGAGGTGGCAGCCTCACGGATGCAACCTTCCAAGGTAAAAATCTGTAAAGATGAAGCTATCATGTAGGGGTGAACATGGGTCAGGTCGGGTAGGACCCGCCCATGTCACTAATCTGAGCCATATAATATGGCGGATCCATTGGATCCAACCCGCCGACCCGACGCAACCCGACTTAAGCGGGTTGGGTTGGGTCAGATTGGGTCGGATCGACTGGTCGGATCCAACCCATGTTCCTGTATCTTGACTAATACTCTCTCACCACTACTATCCTAGTGTACATTCTATTATTAGAGGAAAAGAACTTCTAAATTTCTATTAGGACTAGGAGAGACGTGTTGTTTTATAAATATAGTAAATAATTTAAAGTTGAATGACTATGTGATGAAATTAAAATATTACTTTTTTTTTATATGAGAATGTGAAAGTTTGTTAATATGAAAAAAATTGTAATGTGTGTCATGTTATGTAATATTTTAATATAAGACAAACGTATATGTTGTATTGAATCTATTGTAATTAGTCAGATATTTGTATGATTGTCACAATGAATTTTTTGGTGCTCCTATGTTGATAATGTAACCAAGTAAAAGAAAAACTATTTAAAATAAAGCAAATGAATTTGAAGTTAGCATCATGGTTTATTATGGCGATGGGGTTCCAATTGATGGAGAAGTTATAATTGTGAAATGTGGGTTTGGAATTGTAATTAGTTGAGTTTATTACATGAGTGGGGTTACAGTTGATTGAGAGATAGTCAACTATACTAATAGGCAACACTATATATACATTAGTATTAGAAATTATATATAGAACAGATATGTTAATATTGGTATCCTTGTATAAATTTATAACAAATTCTTTAAATTTACTATATTTTATGTTTGACTTTAATATAAATAATAGAAATATGAATATAGTATTAAATTTAGAATTTGAATATAGAACGAAGCTAGTTCCTATACACTACTGATTTTATATCGTCATACAATCATATGTTATTTATAAAGAAGAGACTTTTAAAATAATGGGTAACAAGCCCAACTACTTTTGTTTGTTACAACACGTGACTCAATGGCAGTGTAAAAAAGAAAGAAGAAAAAAAATTATATCGTCAATGTATAAAAATTAATCGAATTCCGCTCTTGAAATGTGATATATTCACTCAAGCCGGACTCCTCAAACACCAAAAATATTCTCTTGATCAGTGACAGATTTTGAAACTTGAGTCACAAGATTGTTGTGTGTTTCTCCACTTTTCAGATTTGACCCTCTGAAGCTGTTGCACGTGTTGAGGGACAAGAGAATGATGTTCATCGGGGACTCACTGCAGAGAGGCCAGTTTGAGAGTATGGTGTGTTTGGTGCAATCTGTGATTCCTGAGGGAAAGAAATCCCTCAAGAGAATTCCTCCCATGAAGATCTTCAAAGCAGAGGTACTTCAATAAATGCATCTCATCGGTCTGAAAACACCAAGCATTTTTTTGTATTTTTTTATATCTTAACATAGCCTCTATAAATTCTAAGCAGGAGTTCAATGCATCGATCGAATACTACTGGGCTCCGTTCATCGTGGAATCCATTTCAGACCACGCAACGAATCACACGGTGCATAAACGCATGGTCAGGCTCGACTCCATTGCTAGCCATGGCGAGCATTGGCAAGGAGTGGACATCTTGGTGTTTGAGAGCTATGTGTGGTGGATGCATAAACCTTTGATCAATGCTACGTGAGTGTCTAACTTGTTCATATTATTGAATTTTCATGGCACTGGTTTGAACTTTGAACTATTCATCTTTTTTTTTTTTTAATTTTAGTTATGGATCTCCAAACGATGTCAAAGAATACAATGTCACCACAGCATATCGATTGGCTATGGAAACATGGGCAAATTGGTTGGAATCAAACATCAAGCCATTGGCTCAAAAGGTCTTCTTTATGAGTATGTCTCCAACGCATCTGTGGTGAGCTATAGTCAACTTTTTTCAGCCTTTAGACAGTCAAGTTTAGTTCCGGTAACCGATCCTACTTAGCGAGAAAAAGGTTTGAATATTGTTTTCCATACACTCTTGAGCTTTGCTCTGGAATGTTCGTGACCGAACGTAAGGTGCTAGAATTGTATCTGTGCAACAATTTTTCCATTTTTAGACGTTTTGGAAGCGAAGAATTGAACAATAATGAATAAGGCTATGAACAATTGTTGAAGCAAACATAGCTATAACTCATTCAAGCTCAGTTTTCCTTGTGTCTGGACCAATCCCAACAATGACAACCAATTTTCTTGTCCAGGAGATGGGAATGGAAGCCTGGAGCTGATGAAAACTGCTTCAATGAGTCATACCCAATCCAGGGCCCATATTGGGGCACAGGCTCTAATCTTGAGATCATGATGATAATACATGATGCACTTGAGAAGCTGAAAATTAATGTAACGTTGTTGAACATCACCCAATTATCAGAGTACAGAAAAGACGCTCACACGTCAGTTTATGGAGAGCGCAAGGGCAAGCTCTTGACGAAAGATCAGAGAGCGGACCCGAAATCTTTCGCCGACTGCATTCACTGGTGCTTACCTGGAGTCCCCGATGCATGGAATGAAATCCTATATGCATATCTGTTGAAGAATCATCAAAACTTTTCTTGACGCGGATGAAGGAACCGTGAGGAAAAGAACAAGCATCTCTCAACTGAGATGCACATTCATATTCTTTTTTCCCCCCTCAACAATTCAGCATTCAATTTTATTTAGAAAGTACAGAACATTTTGGAACTCAAGAAATAGATTCATTAGCTATCAATATGAAGTAGATAACATTTTATGTACCAAGGAAGCATTGCAGGTTTGCAGCTTGTGAAAGACATTAAAAAGGGACACCTTTACAATGAACCAAACCATCATTGACAATTATTACCATGACTAATTTAGTATTGGTGTGTTTTCCATGGAAACTGAAACAATGTAATGCAGTGATACCTTCCTCAACATGTACGTTCTTACTGTGTGTAAAAAAGACAGAGCATTTGCTCCAGTATTATCAACATGCCACCTAGTTAATTATACTTACAGCAGCTCCCACTCAGTTTCAGGATCCTGCCCTTGCAAATTCATTGATTCCACATATGTTCTGGATCTAAACGGCGAAAGAATTCGAGGTAAACCTTGATTGGGCTCGATATCAGCGTCACCGTACCATATTGCTAGCTGTTCATACTCCTTTGCTAACCTTTTCTTCGAAGTAAATGCATCCCGGATTCTTTTCTGCCAGAATGAAGAAGATAGTAATGCCACACAGAAGATTTCTTAATTTTCCTTAAAGCATAACTTATTTCTTCAATAATGAAAAATTAACTATAACATTTATAAACACCAATAGTACTAGTCAGTGCGTTTCAAGTTGTTTCTAAGCATAAAATACGGAAAAATACAATGTGTAGATTACCATATGTAATATGTTTATCTGTTAAAACACAATTAGGAAGGGAAAGAGAGTACCTTGTATGATCTAAGCTTTTGGGCTCTACATGCGACAGCATAGAGTTCACTATCATCAACAAACACACAACTTTGATCAAGCTTTGCATCATCGTTCAATTGAATGTCTTCCAAGCTAGATGTAATATCATTGACCAGGGATTCATCTAAGGAAGCAAAATCACATATTAGATAAGTCACAATACTCTCAAATGGCACGCATGAACACAATAATAAATTTATGTTCTTTTTTGTTATTTTCAAATTCATTCTCCGAAAGATGCATCCTTCTATTCCAGTTGACAAAATACTTCTATTTTAGAACAAAATACTGACAAAAGGCAATCAGATAAGTCTGATCTCTACACCCAGTAAAAACACAGCATGTGGACAGCATAACAATATATGTCACTGGATTAGATTTGAAGTATTATAAAATAATATTTAGATCAAATACCAACCACAGTGTACTATTCTCATAGAGCCGGAGATTTTCCCAAGTAAAAACAAGGTATGAGAAAGCATTGAAAGAACACGAGGAAGAGGAAACAGAATAAAAATCTCACTTAGGCACTTAGCTACAGGTAAGTGCTTCTGAGTAACTTAGAGTATCCGATAGCAGAAATAATACCTCTAGCATTGAACTATTATGCAAAGTAGCAGAGTCCAGTACACTGTTTCCATGAAACAGGACTATTGGCAATTGACAAAGAACTGTTGAACCTAAACCTAGATAACAATGCCAATGAAAAACAAAAGAGTGAATATAAACTCCCTACAAAATATTGGTGACTGGACATTGGAAAAGCATATAGCTAATAGCTTCTCCATCAACAGACTTGCAAACACGGTGTTAGAACTGGTACCAGCTGAAGACAATATATGAAATACTTCCCTGTACATTGATGATGAAGCTGAACTCCAGTGGGGAATTACACTTCAGAATCTCCCGGGAAATTTGAGAAGCCCTTCACCCTCCCAATACCTCACTGAAGATCTTCCTAAGCTCCTCTCCTCGCCCCTTACACGTATAAACACCACAACCCTCCAAAATCTCACAGAATACCCCACACTCTTTTAGTCAGCATAACTAACTTATCTTCTGTCTTTACTTACCATCCTCAGATCCCTCCACTTGGGCCAAGCCCACTGTCCCTCTTCCTTGTATATATAATATATGACTCCAGGCTTATAAGTTGATACAGCACAGATGGCTTTAACTGTGCATACGTTAAAGCCCAAAGCCCTATCTAGCGAAGCACAATATTTCAATGCAATTTAAAAGAGGAAGGGGGGGGGGGGAAGCAAGGTTATAAAGAGTCTCAGACCCACCTTGAGTGGAACGTATCTACCATGCCTAATTCTAGATATTATAGAGAGTACTTCTTTGAACTTGGAAGTCTCTCCCTATGGCAATCCATATGTAACAAAACGTAGTAATACAAGCAATGTAAGGGAAGTTCTAGCAAATAAAAAGATGAAGATACCAACCTTTTGATTCCATTGTTCGACTGCAGCCAGCAGAAACAAATCCATCCTGTGATTCCATGATCTGACCAGCAACAGGAGGGGATAGTGCACAACATACATCTACCATGGAACTATCCGAAACACACCACGAAACATCACCTGAATTGTTTTTGCAAGATTCAATTCCAAAGGAGTAGATTCCCAGTGATTTTGAACTCAGACTGTCAGAAACACAGGAATTTTTAGAGCACAAAGGTTCCCTCTTTGGTAGTACACCACATGACATAGCAGAAGCAGAAGGTGAAACTACAGCTAGTACACCACCACCTGTATTCTGATCAAAACCATCAGACAATCCACTTAATAAGGAGGCTTCAAACGATTCTTTCTCCTCTAGAGACTTGAAATTCACCACTTCAGAGATAGATGAATTCATAGCATCATTTTCAACAGTCGAACAAGAGTTTTGTTCTACATTCACATCTAACTTATCCTTTTCTCTGACTGAAACTACAAATCCGATGTCAGAAGAAGCAGAACAGGATTCACTATGTATTGAAAATTGAAGGGGTCCTTTCTGTTCAAAAGATATCAAATTCATTGGCTGAGATTCAGATCGGACAACAATCTTTTCAATGCTTGTGTGCAAATTGTCTTCCATAGCCCCTGAAGTTTCTCTAGAGTGGTTGTCATCAACCTCTTCCCTAGTTAAATAAGAATCTTCCGCCTCCAGGGAATCTAAGTAACTTTCATAATTGACTTGATTTACAGTGTCATGCTCAATGGAAGCCAAAGCTTGATGATTGCTAGCACGACCAATTGCATTAGAATCTTGCAATAAATCAATGAAATTATTGACGGGGTTTTCCTCATCCCCTTTTCTAATATTATTTTTTACATCATCAATTGCCTTAACAGAAGAGCCAATGTTACTTTTCAAAGGCACTGAATGAGCTTCATATTTTGCAGAATTGACCAAGGCAGGAAGTGGAAGTAGATCTTGAACAACATCAGAATAGAACTTTTTCACACTTTCTCCAACATTCTGGACTCGATTCTCAAGATATTTAACAGCATCCTGAACAAACCATTGCCAAGAAAATAGCAACAGGATGTAAGATTGTAATGCAAGTGTAACCAACCTCAAAGTAATGCAATGTACCACCAGTTAAAGGATCAGTGCACCAAGTGGAATACTGCAAACACACACCCCCTCCAACCCCCCCCCACCCCCACCAAAAAAAAGAAAAAGAAAAATAAAGGCAAAAAAATAATAAGTGCAATTTAAATATAGAATAATTGAAAAGAAATCACCATAAATGGATGAAATGACTCGAGAATTGGAAAATCTATCAAAATTGATATGATTTACAAGTTCTCAAAGATATTACACATAAAAAGGATTTGTAAATTAATTGATTTCTTAATTAATCTTTGTTAAAATGTAAAACTATTCAATTGCTTCTACCCTACAACTTAAACTTTTGAAGGAGATGGTTCTTCATATAGTATCAAAATTTTTATGACCAAGTGGTTTAGAGTTCGATCCTTGCCGTAAAGAGCTCTTGCGAAACAAGGTTTGTTAAGATATAAACCATTTAATTGCTTCTACCAAAAAGCTTCCAAAAGCTTAAGCTTTGGGGAGAGATGGCTCTTGGTAATATTAGAATTGACTAAGTTTAACTCAACCTCAAAAGCTACATCAAGGGAGAAGTTTGCAGGATTGAACATTTGTGGGTAGCCCAATATATAGCATAGGACATAGGTTGTGATATAAACCATAGGACATAGGTTATGATATAAAGCACAAGACAAAGGCCGATGTACCATCTTAGAACCAAGTGTGTCCCAAGTTCTTATAAAGGCTACTTAGGCCATATGCCTAGCTAATGTGGGACTTAACAATCTCATTCCGAACAAGGCTCATGCAAGAATTCATTTGAAAATGAAAAGCATCCTTTTTTCCAAGAGGTTAAGCTAAGAAGGAGATAAAAGGAATATATAGCAACACAATAACGAAACAGAACCTGTCCTACAATATCATCCACCTCTTGGCACACTGCTTCAAATTTATGATAAATATTCCCCATCCAGTTTATTCGTTTAATCTTTAAATCCATTATGAGCTAGTAATATTGTGCCAGGAATAGAGCTCAGCCTCAGCGTCCTCTTCCTTAGGTTAACAGAAAGGGTACCTTAATGCTAGATATATCTGCAACAGTGGAAGAAGAAACTTACAATTCAAAATGAAGCGATGATATACACAAAAATAGTATATGTCAGACAAAACAGTATTTTCATGTTAATATACTTAACAGATTGTGCACCTTAACTTTAATAGTATCATTAAAAAAAAATGAAAAATAAACCTACACTTCAAAATTCAGTGATGATACGTCGGTATAATAAGTTAACCGTACAAAATTAGGTCCCCCAAGCCTTTCACTTAGTCAATTATGTAGGTAACTATACAATTCATCCTAATGTCAAATTCCCAAACAGACTTTTACGGCTTATTTTTCAACATAAACATATCATATTTGCTCACATCACACTCTATTCAAGCTTAATTTGATTTATCGCTAATAATGATAGGTTCTGCTAACTTACAAAAAAATTGAAAAATTCGACCCTCTATACATGTTCCTCACTAGGTTCCATTAGCCATCACTTCAATAAGTCTAGCAAGAGAAAAAAAACAAGACTGGTTATACTGGTATACAAAATTCATCATTTAACACTTGGGAATATGTCCCTTGACCCTTATGAAATGGAATTTAGAAAATAAACAAAGGGGTTCTATGCTCAAAATCGTACAGCTCGGGAGAATACCCGATGTCCGATGCCATCAAGGGCAGCTTTGAAATACAAATAAATAAATAAATGCTATGCAATTTTCATGACGTGCATACACACAGGAACTCCCACAAAAAAAAAAAAAAAAACACACGAAAACATCAAAATACATAAATTAGTGTGGGCGAGCGCAGAGCAATCGTTCACGAAAAGGGTAAGGAAGAGGTGCAAACTTTTAAGGCGCCCACAAAGTCCTTCATCAAATTCGCCGGTAAACCATATATGGGTTGTGATCAAAGAAGCATACCTAGAATCCAGTTGAGGTGAATTATGGGAGAAAGACAAAAAAAAAAACCTTGGACAACAGAGAGGCGGTGACCGGTGACCGGCAGCATGAATAGCCGGTGACCGGCCAGAGCGTCGCCCCCTAAGCACAGTTGAGAGAGGTGGTGGGAGGGTTTTGGTGCATGAAGCTGAGGAGTGCTAATGAGTGAGCGTTTAAGTAACTACCTCTTACTTTGACTCTTTGAGTGTGTAATTTACCTTATGATTTAACTATGGTTGTCAAACGGGCCGGCCCGGTCCATTAAGGCCAGCCCGCAGGTCTAAACAGGTCGGGTCAAAATTGTGTTATTTTTAGGATTTGATTTGTTTATAGTCAGTTTGCAGACTTAAACGGGTCAGCTCGTCAGTATGTTTATTTTTTAAAAAAATTAAAATTTTGGTCTATTTTTACGATTTAAATATAAAGTCATGAATAAATATGCGCGTCAATTTTTAACTATTTTTTATTGTTTATCTATTAATTAATCAGAAAGAAATAGTTTATGTAAACTTTGAGGATCTATTTCCAATGGTAATAAATAGAGAAAAATTAAGGTTTTGTAACTTTTTCGTCTTTATCTCTTTATTGTGGTTACGAAATCTTTAATTTTGGATAGGTATATAAATAGTAGCATTTTTCAATTAAAAAGCTATTTGTAAAGCTTTGATAAAAAAAAAGATAACAAAAGAATGTATTTAATTAACACCTAGAATCTAAACTCGCGCGATGATCAACAAGTTTTAAAATATCTAAAAAGTGTTTTAATTATAATTAAAACAACTTAGCAATTTAGTTTGTAATTTGGGCTTCAAGATGAAGATCTAAAACTTCAATTTGAGCTTCAATTTGAACGTGAGGTATCAATTGTCATGTAGTTTTATTAACTTAATTTTTTAAAAATAACAATTCGGTTTTTCGTTTTTGGTTTTTAAAAAAAAATTTAAATTTTTTTTAAAAATATAAAAATTATAAAAAAAAAAAATTCACTAGCTCACGGGCTAACCCGTGAGCCCGCCTAGCTGGCCCATTTAGCCCGCGAGCTTAAACGGGTCGGGCCATTTTTTTTTAAATTTTCACGTGCCTATTTTTTGCATGTAAAGCCCTTCCATTTAACTGGTAAACGGACCGGGCTCATTTTGACAGCCCTAGATTTAACGATGAAGATTGTAAGGTGTATTGATATACTAAATTACTTGTAATGCATTATTAGACGAAGCCAAATATACATTTTTGAACTAATCAAATTCTATCCGCGTAATCGTGGATTTAGATAAAAATTTTCAGATATTAGATAGATAACTTTTACTCACTTTTGAAACTTAAAAATATGGTTAACGGTAGCTTAAGAGTGGCAAATTTTCATCTTAATAAGTTAAATATAATTTTTTATAGTATTGCATAGATAAAATTTGATTACGTGTAATGTAACATCCCGATTTTTCCTTAGAGAAATATTTGAAAAATATAAATGATTAATTAATTTTTAATCATGATTAGAGAATTGAGGCGGAAAAATTTTAGTTACCCCGGCAACAGGTATTGGAAGGTCTCTGAAGATCCGGAAACTACATCCCCGATTCATTGGACCTTTCCAGATCCTGGAACGCATTGGACCGGTAGCATACCGGATAGCTCTTCCGCCAAGTTTGGCCAACATTCACAACGTCTTTCATGTCTCCCAGTTACGCAAGTACTATGCGTCCCCCGACCATGTGCTACAGCCAGAGCAGATACAACTGAGGGAAGATTTATCTCTACCGCTCACGCCTCAGCGAATCATTGACCGCAAGACTCGCCAGACGAGAAACAAGGAGATCCCTATGGTACGAGTGGTATGGGCGAACGGGGAGTTAGAAGAGCAGACATGGGAGCTGGAAGTTGACATGAAGAAAGGCTACCCAGAGTTGTTTGAAAGGTATGGAACCCATCCTTATCTTTAAATTTCGAGGACGAAATTTTTTTAAGGGGGGTGGAATGTAACATCCCGATTTTTCCTTAGAGAAATATTCAAAAAATATAAATGATTAATTAATTTTTAATCATGATTAGAGAATTGAGGCGGAAAAATTTTAGTTAAAATATCCCTAGGAATTTAGACGTGTCGCGGCAGAAAATTCGGCAGACAACTGAACAACCATTGGTTGCCGAGGAAATTTGGCACGCAAGACGGTGTACGTGAAAATAATCTCCCGGAGAGAAATTCACAAACACCTTTAAATATTAATACCCTTAGGTAGGTGGGAATTAGAGGATCGCGACGGTTCAAACGGAATATTTTTCGGACGACCGTGCGCGACGCACCGAGACTGCGAGCGATAAAACACGAGCAAACCGGGACCGGGAGAAAATAAAATCTCCCCAGCAACAAAGAGAAGGGCTGCACGGTTTTGAGGGAAATTTTGGTCAAAAATATCCCCCCAAATTAAGCCTACAAGCATCTCATCATCATACTTTCATTAATTATCACCCATACCTAAGCCCATACCTTACACTATTCACCACATTTTATTTATTCCAAAAATAAATCAATTCTCCCTCACATTCAGCCCTCCATGACCGAACCTCCTCCCCCATTTTACAAGAGCATTTCATCTTCTTCATCCTCCCAAAAATACACACCAAACTAAGCTTCAAGCTCACCACCATAACCACCAAGAGATCAAGCATTCTTCCACCATTTCCCCTAGCCAAAAACCGAATCCCATAGCCAAGTTTCCTCACATTTTCACTTATTCTACTTCACTCACCATCAAGGAAAATAAACATCATCATCCTTCATATTTTCTCAAAATATTCAACTTGA
>QANU01035241.1:75122-125882 GCA_003254905.1 Nissolia schottii
TGACCTGGACTAGATAGGATTTTGATAGTTAGAATATGTGAAGTATGTGCATTCCATGCATTTTATGATAAGAAAAGTTAAAGAATTTGAAGTAATTAGGAGATAAGTAAAGATTACGAAGTGAACAATAGGGAACAAGTCATGACATGCTGCAAGTACTGAAAAGAAGTGAAATTCTGAAATGCTGCTGAAAACTCTGAGGCCGTGATCACGAGAGCCAAATAACAAGCCCATTTCAGTAGGTCCGAGGGACATACTGAAGATGGAAGCCCGCCACAGGTGGTGTCGATATGGCATCCCTGCAAGGTGTGCGGTTATCGCGCCTAGCACGGTCGAAAGAGGGCAATGCTAGGTGGGGGTACAATATCCGCCCACTGCCGTTGGGTCAGAGAGGACACGCAGCAGGTGAAACACCCTAGCTAACTGTTTACCCGTACGTAGTAAACAAAGCTCACTAGGTTGTTGTCTACTTAGTCGGAATACTTTAGTCCATAGTTATCTTTTGGAAATAATTGTTTAGGAAAATAGGGACCTGTTTTAATTTTTACATTTACCTTACATAATGGTCAAAATAGAGCCATGCGTCGGAATAAACAATATAACAAAACGTACAACTATAAAATAATGCCACATCCAGAGTATATATCTAGGTGGTCCATCATACAAGTCACATAGCTGTATATACATAATAAGTAAGATACGTAAACATCACATGTACATAAACTGAAATACTGAATACATAAGTCAAACTACATCATATCAAAATACACAAGTCATAATACAACATATCAAAATACAAGGGCTGCTAGAGACCCTTGGCAAAATCTGGACATCCAGCTATCTCTATGTCCCTATCCGGTCACGGCCGCTCATGGCTCTGCTGGCGGCTCATCAGCATCCTCAAAACATGAATCATCATCAGTACCTGAAGTCATAAGAGTGGGGAATGAGAACGGTAGGTTCTCAGTGGAATAACCTTAGTTCCTGAGTCATGCAACAGATTATGTCGGACTTCAGGCCGCTCAGAGATCTCTAGTGAACATACATACTAAACAGCCTACTAGTTTTCATCTGGCCTATCTGAACGGCTTTATCAGCATTATTATGTGACCTGGGTACTACTCTTGCTTACTACGTTCTCGTGCTGATTAGCAATTCGTGAATATACATAATCATCTCGAGCGTGCTCTTGACGGTACGGCGTAACAGCATAATACAACTTCAGAATGAGCCGAATATGTCACAGAATACATTTAGCATTTAATTCAGCATACCAGAAGCATAAACAATCCAAATAAACATAACAGAATCAGCGGAATAGGCGTCACATAGTCACCCAAAGTAAATATAACAGAATCAGCAGAATATATGTACAGCAGAATCATCAGCATAAACATGATTTCCAATTATGCCTGTATGTAACAGAATAAAACAGCATCACAAAATATAACAGCATAACAAGGTATATCAGCATCACAGAAATTAGCAGCGTGACAGAATACAACAGCATAACAGAATAAATGTTATTCCCACCATAGTAATGTCCTCTGTTGATACTAGTATGACGGAATAACCTCACACCTCCAGTATAGGCCGACACTGTCTGGACCTTACTGAGGTGGGCTTCCACCTGCCGTGTGCCCCTTGGGGCCCATCGACAGTGGGCGGATATTGTACCCCCACCTAAGCTTGCCCCCTTTCGAC
Source organism: Nissolia schottii (assembly GCA_003254905.1). Classification (NCBI taxonomy): domain Eukaryota; kingdom Viridiplantae; phylum Streptophyta; class Magnoliopsida; order Fabales; family Fabaceae; genus Nissolia; species Nissolia schottii. Next base: position 76,827 of record QANU01035241.1, read on the forward strand.
AATGCATAGGCGTGGTAACCGCACACCTCCAGGTATGCCATATCGACACCACCTGTGGCGGGCTTCCACATTCAGGATGCCTAGACCTCCTGAAGTGGGATCAGGGTGGCTCACGTGATCACGGCCTGTTCAGCATGTGGCATATAGCCAATATTTTCAGCATGGGGCATTTAGCCCTTTTTCAGCAGCATTGGGCATTGGCCCTGTTTCAGCAGCATGTTCAGCATTTTTGTACCTGCAGCATGGCATACTTGTTCCCTATGGTTCATTTCAGCATCTTACTTATTTCAGAGTTAATTATCATGTCTCTAACTAGGTATATCATGAACTCATGTAAGCTATCAAGATCATCACGGATTTTATCGCAGAAGCATGTTCAATAGATTTATTTCACATACAGCATGTCAATCAGAGCAATAGCATGGAATACTAGGATAGGTGCCTTAGGAGGGTTCCATAAACTTTTCTGGCCTTAGATCATTACAGCAGAACTACGGTTTCACTCAATGGCTAAAACCCTCAGAGTCTAGCACTGAAGCATGCAGGGAACCGCTTAGCGCGTCGCTCAGCGCGCCGCTCAGCGCTGCGCTTAGCGCTCCCTGACGACTGCAGATAGAATTTATTGCTTTTTTCTCCTTTTCTCTTCCTTTTTCCATGAAACCCACCTCAGATTTTCACACAGATTCAATACATAATAATTCTATCTAATCCAGGTCACAGGACCCTTCAGAATCATCTTTCTAACCCTAACATCATTTCTATCAATTATTGACATACATGCATAAAAGCATACATACATACATAGAGACACATAATTCAAGCGTAATAATCACATATAATCCAGGTCACAAGACCCTTCAAAATTGTCTCCCTAAGTCCTAACCTCATTTCTAACAATTATGTTCAAAATCTCATAATTCACATACATACACATACACACACATAACACTTAGCCACCATCAAAGAGGTGAGGAACTAGGGTTACCCACTTCCTAACTAGCTTCTTGATGATTGAGGAAGGATGAAAGTAAGCTTGGATTGCTTGATTGAGTTCTCTTGGCCAAGAAGTGAAAACCCTAGGTTATGGAGATTTTAGGGTTTTGGAACTTGAGCTTTCCTTTCTCCAAGTGAAGAGAAATTCCTTGCCTTGCCACTTGCTTATCTTCTGTAGGAGTTTGAGAAGGAATTAAGATGATGGAAACAGGAGATTATGGTGGTGGAAAGCTTTGGAATAGCTTTAGGTTATGAAAGCTTAGGAGAAAAGGAGTTTGGAAGAACTTTGATGTGTTTGGTGTGTGTGTTTCGTGGGGGGAAGAGGGCTGCCCGAGGGTTTTAATCCCTTGGCCCTAATTAATTCCACCCTTAATGAGTTTTATGTCATGTTGGTTCATTAATTCTTTCTGCCCGGACGTCCTAAAATTATTTCGGACATACCGTTGTGACCTATAAATTTTCCTTGTTCATATTTAAATCTTTGTTGAATTATTCTCACATTATTTTCATATTAGTGTATTTTACAGACTCCTTTGAGTCACACTTAAGTTCTAAAAATAGCCTAACACTAACCCAAACGTCACCAAACGTACCGAGATCGCATAATTATTCTTTTTAACTAATACGATAGAGATTAAATAAATTCGTTGAATTTTATTTCATTTTTATCTCATCTTTTCCTTATTAACATGTTCTTAATTATTTATTAAGCGGAATTTTTATAAAGGGAAAAACTTGGGGTGTTACAGCAGGTGGAAGCCCACCGCAGGAAGGTCGAAAGAGGGCCTACACTGGGGGTAAGAGGTTATTTCGTCATAGCAGGGTCGAAAGAGGGCAATGCTATGGTGGAAATAACATATATTCCAAAAGCATGTTCATTCTGCTGCGCACTATTATATGTAACTGTTATTCTGTAACTACCGTCAAGACAATGCTCGAGACGGCTATGTATGTACACGTAATGTTAATAAGCACGAGAACATAGTAAGCAAGAGTAGTTCCCCTATCACCTAGTAATGTAGATAAAGCCGTTCAGAACTTAGGCCAGACAATAATCAGTAGGATGTTAGTATATTTACACACTTAGAAATCTCTGAGCGGCCTGAAGTCCGACCTAATGTGACACGAGATCCACAGGAGCTAAATTTATTCACACTGAGAACCTACCGTTCTCACTCCCACTGCCTTATGACTTCAGGGACATATGACGACTCATACTACGAGGACGCGGACGAGCAGACCGAGGAGCCATGAGCGATCATGTCAGGATGTTTGCCCAGAGACAGCTGGATACTGGGATTTTGATCAAGGGCCTGCTGAGTAGGATTCCAGTAGCCCTTGCATTTTGATATTTTGTATTTTGGATTATGGGTATGATACTTTTGGATTATGTATATGCTATTTGTATGTACTTATGATAATTATAATTTCATGATCTTTTGATGGACCAAATGTATGTATATCTTATGCCTTATCACTATACTGTTATCCGCTAAGCCCAAAGGCCTTACCGCTTGTTATACTCGTTCTTCCTACGCATGGCTCTATTTTTGTAGTTAATCAATGCAAATGAAAAGTTTAAAATTGGTCCTTATTTTCTTAACCAACTATTTGCGAAATTAACAAAGGACTAAGGTATTCCGACCAGGTAGTAAACAACCTAGCGAGCTTGCGTGCGACTTAAGCGTATGCAGTTAGCTAGGGTGTTTCATGTAAAATGCATTTAATCACATTTATAAAATATGACTAAACTAAAAAAAATTATTACAATGTAACACAATTAATTTAGTATATCGATACATTTTATAATCAAAGAGTTAAGGACATATTTATTAGGTTATCTAATTTATCCTGCTATCGCGTACCGAATTCTCTCTTGCTGAATTTTCTATATTTGTAATTTAATCACAAAAAATGACCAGCTAAGTATCAAATACTTGGTAACTATGGTTAAGAATCCTAATTTTTTGTATACATGATCACAAAAGTGCATCACACTTCCAAAGTTAGAGTGAGCATGGCAACGTATTATGTCCGATTGGATAAGCTTATAAATTCTTTATAGGATATTTGATGTGCATATTGTATTGTATAAGCTTATCCGACAATGACTCTTGTTTCCTTGTACATCATTTTGATGTATAACTTAATCAAGTCAATGGGGTTAAAATCAATAACCCATTTATTTACCACCACAAGCCACCACACCGCATGATTTAACAATCGTATCATTGTCGTGCTCACCCCATTTTCACACCACCATCGTCTTTATAGCGACGTCACAGTTTCATCTTTCTCTTTGCATTGGTGTGACTTCGTCCTCCTCACCCCGACCACTAGGACTTTGTCTTCCTTGCTACGACCATGCCACCGTGACCTCCTACTTCCTTGCAGCACCGTTCATGGCCTACCAAGTCCATCAATGGCCAAATTCCCTCCCATCCCCATCTTGATTTTAAATCCTAGGTCAAAATAATCTTTTCTGGTTGGATTTGGGCTCTTGGGTCATAGGATTTGTTTTTTATTGTTTTAAAATGAAGTTTGGGCCATAAGTTTTAAGTAAATGGTATTTTTGTCATTTTATAAATCCTATATTGTGTCTTATATAATGTCATTCCAAACATTAGATTATAAATCAAATGAGAAGATATATACGTAGCATTCCCAAGTTCGTTATGCTAGTTAGCTCTATATCCTATCCTATTAATATTCTAATAGGCAAGTAGTGTCATTGCCTCCTTTCTTTTATTTTTTTTAGGTTGTCTGTCCGGTATTCAAGGTTTCGCCTTGAGTAATCTGGGTCGACCCGGGTCGCACACTTGACTATGGCGGGTGAGTCTCCCAGCAGGAATAACTGCATACACAAGGTCTCGAACTTGGGACCTTGCTTAAATGATATCAAGCTGCTTACCACTTGGATCAACCCCCCGTTGGTAATTGCCTCCTTTCCTGATGTAGCTCCTTAACAACAATCTCATCTTCCTCCTAAACACTCTCTTAATGGTCCATATTAAAAATAAAAATTGAATGGGTCAGATTGAGTCAAGTAACCATTAATCAAAAGTCAATCTCTACCTCATAAATCCTACCAAAGTTTTGGTTTTCAATGTTGTATTCCATTCCCAGTTTTTCTACTATTAATTTACTCCTCTATCATAAAATTACATCTTCATCAAAATGAACAATTTCTTCTCCACATTTTTACTATTTCAATATTAGAGCTACATTCTTCCTTTCTCTACCCGTGCTTCTTCTTCTACTTCTTTCTCTTCTTCCTCTTCAATTCGTGGAGGTCCTTCATTTGTCATATTCATGCAGTAGTGGATCTCTCTATACTAATGTCAATCACACACACACACACACATATATATATATTGATATTTGGTCATGGCAAGTTTTAAAAGCATGCCAAATTTACTTATTCAGAAGAAAATTAAACATTGATCCATCATTATACAAATCAACAGAGAAATGACAAAAAAGTTTGTTAGAGACAATAAAGTTAAAAGGGGTTTTGTAATTATTATTTTTTTGTTATAAAAAATTGTGGGAATATCATGTATGGTGATGTTATAAATGTGTATTTTTCGATGGCAAAATGTTGTGTTAATGTCATATTATAATGAATAATAAAATTGAATTTGAATTTACAATAATGAAATTTTAACAAAAGTGGGAAATACACTCTCAAAACAAGATCAAAATTATAACCATTATATTGATTATTCAATTAAAAATATAGTCATAAGTAAGTCAGGTTTCGTCAACTTATTAATTTCTTTTCACTGACATCATTCTCTATGTGTTTTCTTTTTAAGGAAAGTAAAATTTAACCATTAACTATGCCATTTTTCAATGTGTATTGAGGATTCAACGAAAATTTTGAATTCGGCGTAAATAATTAACCATTAATTGTGCCATTATTTCGATGTTTGAATTTGAAATTAATACGACAGAATTCCTCCACTAGAATGATTTTGCTTCTTTTCCACCTATTTTGTTGATTAAGTTTTCTTCCATATACTTAATATTGATCAGTAACCAACGGGGGTTGGTCCAAGTGGTAAGCGGCTTGGTATCGCTTAAGCAAGGTTCCGAGTTCGAGACCTTGTGCACGCAGTTATTCCCGCTGGGAGACTCACCCGCCATAGCCAGGTGCGCGACCCGGGTCGACCCAGATTAGTCAAGGCTAAGCCTTAAATACTGGGCAGGCAACCTAAAAAAAAAAATATTGATCAGTTATCCATGAAAATTGTTGAAACCCATATTTATTAGAAAGAGATTGTAGATTGAATAACCAATCCAAATAAAAATTGTTATTTTTTAAAATGAAATGAATAAAACGTGATGTATGCCCACTTGTTACGTCAATATTTATGGATGGTGTGTTAAAAATCTATTTAAAGATTTATTCTAATAGGCAAGTAATGCCATTGCCTCAATTGTTGATGTGGCTCCTTAAGAACAATCTAATTTTTCTCGTAAACACTTTTAATGGTTCAGATTAAAGACAAAATGAGTGGCTCAGATTTCTCAATTCTTTATATATTACATTCATAAATATAGTTGAATTACATTATCTAAGGTTCATATATATATATATATATATATATATATATATATATATATATATATTGCAATATGAATAACTCAATGAAGAATATAATATATTCAAGATTCGTAGTAAAACTGATTGCCAAAAAAAATCATAGTAAAAATGATAATATTGAATTAAGAGTTAATGAACCAACGAGGGTTGGTCCAAGCCGGAAGCGGCTTGGTATCCCTTAAGCAAGGTCCCGAATTCGAGACCTTGTGTACGCAGTTATTCCCACAGTGAGACTCACCCGCCATAGCCAGGTGCGCGACCCGGGTCGACCCGGATTAAATTGTTTCATGACTTATTTAACTTTTATTAAATTGAAATTATTTAAAGTTATTTATAATAAATATATATCTATTTACGTAGGACTATTTGTGGCATAACTCACTTGACACCTTTGTTTCAATTTAGCGTATTTCTTACATTATAAACTACATATTTTTTTAATGAATATTCACACACCTCTGTAACAAATAAATATTTTTATTTAAACTCTAAATGCTAAACCCTAATTTAAAAAAAAAAAAAAGCTGCACAAAAAACATTTTTGGAGAGCCTATTTAGAAAAAAATTTAAATATTTAATTTCAAATTCATTTACACCACAAATTATTAATAGCGTAATTTTCTTAATAATATTAATATCTCAAAATTTCAAAAATAAATATATAGATATCAAAAAAATGTATTACACAATTTTTACATGGGAGATACTAAAAAAGTACAATACACAATTAGTGATTTACTTATCTTATAAAAAAAATGGGATGAAAAAATTTATAAAGTTGTGATAACTTATGCTACAAATTTATTTACATTAAAATATTATTTAAGATAATGATTTTCACATAATAAAAATAATTATTCATAAAGTAACTTTCATATAGAATAATTATTCATGTAGTAATTTTCACAATAGGGGATGAGCTAGATTTGCTTCTAATAAGAAAATTTACAAAATTATTAGATAAGATTTCAACTTTATTAGATAAGATTTTATAAGTAATATTATACTTCTGGATAAAGTTTTCGCAATAGGGGATAGAAATATTACATATCTTGGATTTAATGATTTGAAAGGAAAAAAAAAATAGGAGATGAGCAATTTTACAAAGTTTTTACAAACTACAAATTTATTTATTTATATAAAAACATTAGTTAAGATAATGATTTTCATGTGACAAAATAATTTAGTCATAGAATAATTTTTATAATGATATTAATATCTCAAAAGTGTTAAAGTAACATATACTTAATTTACACAAAAGATGTCAAAAAAGTGAAATACACAATTAATAATTTACTTATCTTATAATAACAAGTAAATTATAATACATGTAACACTCTAGGTAATTAATTGCGCCTAAGTTGTAATTAATGTTTACTAGTTGTCATGTTTTAACTTTACCTTACTTTTACACTTAGCTTGTTAAATACTTATTGAAAAATATGGAGAAATTTTGAACTTTTGTGAAAAATCCTTTTCAAAACATAAATCATACATCGTGGAACTTTGACAAAGGATATGTTGTGCGAAAGCATAAGGGTGCGGAACGAGATACAAAACATACATAAATATATAACTAAATAACCTTGTACATTAGTCATCATAAACATATATTGATGTCACGTGTTCAACCATTGTAGTGATATAACTCAACATCCCAAAGGGGAAAGCGATAACGTAGCAAATACATAAGGACAGGTTACAACGTAAAGAAAGACTACATCATACTAAACAAAATGCATGGTACAGAAAATGTTGAAACAACGCTCCTCTAAAATTTCTGAAATTGCGGAACGATTGCTTAGAATGGTAGATTCCAAATGATCCAAGCTAGCCAAAGACATGGTTGAGTCCAAGGTCATCACATGCCTTGTACTATCCATTAAAACCTATTACCAAATACGGATGATGATGAAAAAACAAGTTTCCTCAATGGATTCCTATGTACTGACTAAGTGTTATCGCATTCGGTTCTGCCGTTCGGGTCATCTCTAAGTGATCATGCATGTAAAGTTCAATGATTATCTTAACATAGTCTTGAACGATTACAAATTAATCCTAGTCTTTCCTTTAACCTAACACTTATCTATACAATGAGGCATAATTCATTTGTATTTATTATTAAGAAATTCCTATTTTATTATTACAAGTTAAAGATCTATCTAGAATTATAAAAGACGATAAGTATTACAGAAAAAAAAAAATTTGTATGTAAAATCTGTTTGTATTTAGTGTTTTAATATAATGAGTTTTTAGTTAACAATCATTTTTTTTATTATTATTATTTGGTTAAAAACGTTGATAGCTTGATTTATTAGCTTAGCTTAGTTGGATGGCTTGCTTTGACTTTGAGGCTCGAAGAAGATTTTAAATACATATCACCCTATTATTTTAGAAGTTAGCAATGTGCTGTTCACAATATAATCTACTACTTCACGGGAAAAAAAAAAAAGAAAGAAAGAAAGATTTACCACTTGATTTTACAATCAAAGTTACTAGTGAAAGTTCACTTTGTAATGCAATATTTTTAAAGCAACACTGAATCCGTTGTGCATGTAATTTGATACTTAATTTAGTATCTCAGCATTTAACAAGTATCTTAACAAAAACTCGTCCTTGAGAACTCGCACAAGAGCCGCTTTTGTTTCTCAAATTTAGATCAAGAAGCAAACTTCTCAAGCAAAACATATGTATAATTAATATAAATAACTTTACACTATCCATTCAAAAAAAAAGACAAAATAATAAAGGGCATAAAACAAAATTAGATGTCAGCATAAAGGTAATTTTACCCTTAAAAATCTATACAAGACATTAGAAAAGGCATAATCTTTTGTCAAAAACATGTTTACTGTTGTTCATGCATTTAAAACTAAGTTACATCAATGTAACTTTACTTTGAACAATTATTACACCCCTTAACAACCTTTAATGGTATGATTTTTTGAAAATTCAACTATTATATTGAAAGTTCATATCATATAAATCATGCCTACAAAATTTTAAAATAATAAAAAAAATCATCATTTGATAAATTTTTTATATACATCAAAACCAACTTAATACATATCTTTAATCTTTAAAATGTGTAATTTTTACTTGACCAAATTTTTGGATGATGTTTAATTTTATTTAAAACTTGACAAAAATGATCTCTGTGATAGGTAATTGTAATTCAATAGTTGGATTAGTGAAAATTTGAGTTTGAGTGATATAACTAGTTTTAAAATTACATAGATATAACTTAATCTTTACACCATTTATATAGGATTAAGTGTCAATATAACCCTTAAATAATATTTTGATATCTCATTTTAAAATTTCAGGAACAAACATTTTGTGATTTCAAAAGCTACACACCTTTTTTTTTTTTTTGGGAACCACTTACGAGAAACATTTTTCAAGAACTAGGTTACCACTTAACCCTCATTTATGTGTGTGAAATAGTTTAAAACAGAATTGGCAAGTGCCAAACAAAATATACGTCACCCATCTACGTCTGTCGAGTCCAATATGACAATTATTATTTCACATGATCAACTAATTTTCCAATTTGTAAAAACTGTGAATGAAAAATTTATGGCATAACAAATCATAATGCTAAAAACCGCCAAAAAATTGGCATACCAAGTATTCGTACATGCTACAGTTGTGACAAACATTCCTACAGATCATGTTATGGGCAAAAATGATTGAACTATTAAAAAGTCTCCTAGTACATATATACACGGAAAAAGTATTACAAGGACAGCACATAAGCCAATAGGGCATTGCACTAGCAATCTCCTTGTTTCGGGCAAAATAGTTTCAGATGGCATAGTCACCAACCGCAGTTAAGATGCACAACCTCAATTCTGCCATTGGAATCATCTGTAAGACAACACCCAGGAGCCAACTGATATATGTTCCTGTTTCTTAGGTCAACTATGAGTTCAGCTCCAGCTCGACTTAATTTTTGACCACTCAACAAGATGTTAGAAGAACCTCAGGATTGGCAATTTACCAGAAAGAAAGCAAGCGGTAATTAGGCTAATAGCGAATTTTATGATTAAGAATCCACAAGAATATATGCGCGCACACACATCCTAGTCTATTGGTAAATTAATTTAAAAAAATTAATTTAAAAAAAACATGGGTTTTAGAAGGATAACATGATACTGAGATGTTTTGTCAGGTCACCGAGTGGTTCAGAGACACGGAAAAAATCATAAACCAGTTCCTTGGTTAAACTTTACCCTGTCGTCACGTAACATGTAATTAAGACCGGTTATAAAATAGCACGCAACTCAGAAGCATTCTTGTTTTTTCATAATTTATTAGAGCCAAAAAAAATTCAAAAACATTACAATTTGATTAGCGGACACAAGTATGACCTAATGGAAAGCCCACAAAAGAACTCGATGCAATGAAAAATGCGTATATCAAGAAAGCACAAGAACCCAACACAAATGTTCTGATTCTGAACATGGCACTATTACTCCCGAGTGCACGGTTACGAAAAAGGGTGATTCTAAATAAAGTATCAATCTCAATGCACAACCCACGTAACAAGATCGGATGGAATATAACACCACTCAGGTTTAAAATATCTAAACAAGCAGATTCCTATTACAATACATCCTAAATTAAAAAAAATAGAAAATAAAAGAGCATCTATCAAATTCGGCAGGAACTAGCATGCAATTATGCTATGGACGAGAGAAAGGAGACAAGTGAAGCACAGAAGCAGACTGAGAATAGAAAGCCAGATAGATAAATTTTCAGTGAGAACCCAGGCTTGGTAAGGGGAAAGAAAAGAACGAAAAAGAATAGCCAGTCAATCCATGTGTCCATGATGCCACTACTATAACATTTCAAAATCATCTCATGGATTTCAGGATGCATTATTTACCAAACCTTGGGACATTAAAAGAAGGTAAAAAAGACAGAAGACATTCATTAAAGCACTCGCTTCTTTAGAAACAACAACGAAGCTATATGGATCATCATCAGGGCATGTGAGAACTCCACATTATAATAAACAGTCCTGCATGAACTTCAACAGAGCCAGCCACATACCATTCGTCTCAACCATCCTCCAGGTTAGTAATCAACAATCAACAGTCTCAACAATGAACTAAAGACAAGGCATTCATCATCAACCAGCAAAACAAACCACGTCCTCCTACCAGATTGGGGAATAACAGCATCAATTTAGCCAAATTTTGGATTTCACAACTACAAACCAGCTCCGCATTAGGATCTTTACCATGAGGGTAAATCATACAGGGTGGTTTGACACATACGCAAGGCAGTACAGCAAAAGAATACAATGAAAAAGCACTCAAGGAGCTAGGGAGCCACAAATTAATATCAACAACATATGCCATTGAGTGCAGTCCAGGGAAACAACTTGACATCTGACAGAGTGATGAAAATAAAAACTTACAACCTAAGCCTAATACAATTTTACAATGTCACAATAACCAAGATTGTCAAAATTGATGTTACGTGTGGTTGGACACAAAGCATAACACACAAAATGCAAGATCATAACATGTATCATAAGATCTTACTATAAAAATTTACGTATACGCCTAAAATTAACATAAATAAGCAAAATATTAAAATTACAATTAAAAATTAAGTATACTATAATTAAAAATACATAAAATAGTTACAATTTAAATTGAAATTACAACTCATATTTATAGAAAGACATAAGTTTCTTTACAAACATAAATGAAAGATAACTTCTTGGGCCATGGAGGTAAAACACAATTTTAACAATGAGGAGTGCGCTCAAAACCACTAAATCCACTGGCCCACTCCCACTCACCACTAGCCTTGCTCAATGAAACGTGTTCAGACATCCACGGTCATACACTCACAAACACAGAGAAACACACTGCCAGAACAAAGAGCATAGATTGAAAGAAGAGAAGAGGACTATGAGAAAGAGAGAGAGGGGCAGGAGCAGAACATAGACTGCTCCTTACGAAAATCCAGAACTCACCCATTTTGCCAGACTGGCACGAGTTCAGCAAATTTTATGCAAGATGCCTCTAAAGTGAGAGAAACAAAAGAAACTAAGATGTGGGCAGCTTCCCAAATATATATTCCTGGGTCTCTGTGTGTGTATATGTATATGTGTGTGTGTAAATATATATATATATATATATATATATATATATATATATATNTTGATTCACCAACAGCCACGCTTAAAAAAAAAGGGGTAAATTACACTGACCTCCCATGAGGTTCAGTGAAATTATACAGACCTCCACTCTATTTGTAAATTTGTCTTGTGACCCCCAACAGCCTATTTGGAACCATTTAGTAACATAGAATTGAATTCTTGCGTGAATTGAATTGAATCCTTGTGTTTGGAATGAATAAACTAAAGAACTGAATTCAATTGTCTTTATTATTTTGCCCATGAACTCTCCCAAGAATTCCTTTTTTCTTTTTTCCATCTCTCAGCAAGCTCTGTTCCTCTCACACTCACTACTCTCAATGACAAAGTCACTATTGTTACACAACAAACAAAACTTCGTTCTCTTAGGCATAAACAAGCAATACTAAAAAAAAAAAAAATCAATCAAATTAAAGTTCAGGCACAAATGCTCACTACTCTTAATGGCTAAAAATTTAAGGTACCTAACCTAAGAAATACAGTACAATATTAGATAAGAGATGTACAAAGAAAGAAAGAAAAATAAGAGAGAGAGAGAGGAAAAGCACAACCTTCTAAAAAGGATTAAAAATTCTCATCCATCTTGAACACGTAGGCACCATTGTTGCTGTTCAAGCTAGACATCATAGAAGCCTTCTAATACTCCCCAATGTGACAAAAGCAAAGCATAGAGGAGAGAACGATAGTGTTGAGATGGAGGAGAGAGAAGAGAGGATAAGGGTATTTTTGGTTTTTACTTGTTGAGGTAGGAATGAATGAAGAGAGAATTGCAAATCAAACCCATTTGGGTCTTATTTATTTTAGGCCAAAACATGGGAATTCAATTCCTGTGTCAATTCAATTCATGGCTATTATTATGTCCAAAGCAAGGAATTGAAATTCCAATTCCAAAGGGAATTGAATTCCAGTGCATTCCAAACAAGGTGCGAGATTATTAAAAGATTGCACAAACCTCCCCCACAAACTGAAGCTGTTAATGAAGTTACTTTATCATGTGCAATGCACAAAATTACTAATGGTTCTTTTGTAATATTAGATAGCTTTTAAATATTTGAAATGGCAAAAACCAACCTTAATGTTTTAATAAAAAACAAAAAACCAAAAATCTAAGCTCTCTTCCCTCGGTGCTTGATGTTGCAATCTAACCCCAACCCTCTCCTCCATCCCAACCCCATGTGACACTCATCCACTCATCCTACCTCCCTTTGTCACTCATCCCTTCCCCCTTTCACCCACCCTTACCCACCACCACGTAAACCCCACCCTCCACGGCCTCCTCCACTAGATCTAGTGCTTGGATTTGGGTGGGAGCGGCAGCCATGAGCAAGGATGACAAGTCTTCATGGCGGAAACCGCAACGACGCTAAAACTGTGATGAGCACAACAACACGATAAGCAGCTACACAAGGAGGATTTGGCAATGACGGTTGAGCAAGGACAGTTTGACAGTGGTGGTTCGAGCAAAGGGATGACGTCGTGATGAAGGAGGAGGGCCCGGCAACAACGCAGAGTGGCGTTGTTGAGTGATTTCCAAAGACTATGAAAATGAGAGCGATAGAGTTGAGATGTAGTGAGAAAGGAGGATGGAGTGATATCGATCCCCTTTTCTTTTCTTGTCCATTTGTGAGATTATTTTTATTTTGGTTTTGTAATGTTTTGCTATGTTTATGAGTTTGCCTAGGATTCAAATTCAAGATTTTATAGTAATGGTCTCTTTGCAATTATTTGGACGTTTTGGGTTTGGGAGAAGGATGAAAATGGTGGGGGTTTGGGTGTTCACAGAATTTGTTGAATAATGTTGGATGATTGGGGGTATAAAGGGCTAACCCATTAACGGTGTTAATGTCAGTTAACTCCAAGGAAGGTTAGTGTCATTTGGACAACTAGAGGGGAGGTCAGGGTAATTTCACAGAACCTCTTGAGGAAGTCGAAAAAAAAAAGATGTGTGATCTTTAATAACAGAACAGCTGATATCAAAATCCTCAATAAACGTAAAGGTGCCAAGTTAACATGTGGGCCCTAATCCAAGGCATAGCATTAGCAAAAAGACAGTCAATATCAAATTTTACTTACTAGCAGCAGACAACATTTAGAATATGCTTCTAAAAATAATAGAAAATTTATAAGAAAATTCTTTATGTAGGGAATTTTGTCCAGTTAAAATCCTTAATGGATGAGCATTGTCAATTTACCATCAGAAATCCTTGACACCGTTATGGTTAAAACATGTCTAACATAATACAAAGAAAATTATTAGATAAACCACAGCATCAAATCAATAGAGCAATAGAAAATATGGACACACTAAACAATGCGAATCAACAAGAGCATTTAAAAACTTGTTTTGAAACTATCAAAAGGAATATGCGACTAAAATACAAGCTCAGCTACTAAAAATTACCAGAATTCAGAACTACATAACTAAAACATAGGCCATATCAGCCAAGACGATCCAGCCAAAAGTACAAAACTAATCTATCTCAGTGCCTTCAACTAATAACACATACGAATCAAAGCTTAAAAAAGGGAGCTCAACAGGCTGTAAAAGGACAGGCTAACAAATTCATTACACCAGAGCAAATAGTCTGCAATCACGCAATCACCAGAAGAACATAAAGCATCTGCGCCCAATAAGCGATCATATACCTGAATCAAACACCCATTCAACTCAATTCATCATTTCACAACCATCATCCAAGAAAATTAAACAGTAAAAGCAAAAAAAAGCTTACTGACATAAACAAAATAATGCTCACCATTTCTATAAGAACCGCTACAACAAACATTAGGTATGTAGGCACAAAGTAAATACACCACACAATATCAATGAAATCACAAGCCAAGGGAAAAAAAATACACAAGCATGCAACTATAATGGCAAAGAGAGGAACAAAAACATAAACAATGATGAAACTAAAGGCAAGAGGATAAAAAACATGTACAAAAAGTGAACAACAACCAAGCTTAATCTGCAAGCGAATTGGGCAAATCACAACAAACATTCATCAGAAGATAATGGCTAGAAACACGTGCTACTCTCAAGTCAACATCAGATAACTCTATAAATAGAGATGTGACAGGCACATAACACAGATGCTCAATATAAGCTCATAAGCACTACCCGAGAGTTCTAACAAGTCAAAAATTAAGCTTCAAAATGCAACACACAAAAGCCAAGGAGAATTCAGATTTTATGCTATGCAATTCCTTATGAACAAGAGTTGAAAGATAAAGTAACAAAAAGATTATCATCAAAAGTAAACAGAAATAGAACCAAAAATGTTCCACCTTCACAATAAAAATGCACAGAGCCTCCCTTCCCTGTTTATTGACCTAGTGGTCTGATCTTCACCCAAACCTCATCCACGCCCACCCTAGCCCCAAAGGATAGAAATAAAATAGGAATTAACTCAAATCTATCCACACCGCACTAAATGTGAAGGCAACGCAAGACCACTACCTTTTAAACAATTTTAATAAAGAAAGAAAAGAAATTGATTGTCATTTATCAAGTGACACTCTTGCCTTACATTTTTTTCTTATATTTTAAAGAAAAAAGAGCATGAATGCTAAGATTAAGATAGTATAAATCTTTACCTATTTAGAAAATACAGATGTTGGATTTCATAAGAGATATTCCAAGTTCAATAGCAAACAACCAACATATCCAGCGTCATGAGATAGACTACCAATAAGAAAATATTAATTAAAAACTAGAATAGCATGCCAACATAACAGTTAGAACACTCTTTCAAAATAATGAATTTAAGAATATTTAGAGAGAGAGAGAGAGAGAGAGAGAGAGGTAGCCTTGGCCCAATAGGTAAGTAAGGTTGATGCTTTGTGACCAAGAAGTCACAGGTTTAAGTCCTATCTATATAAACAACCTCTCTGCTTAGGCAACAAGACTACATACATCTACCCTCCCAACTCCTCACCAGGTGAAGCCCTATGTATTAGGTTTTCCTTTTAATGAAACTCAGGAAAGTAAAAAATAAAAAAATAACAGGCTCAAGTGTAGTCCTTATTGGAAGAAGGGAATTAGTGTGCAGATCACAAGTTTACCATGACCAACTTCAATTTAAGATTTATCTAGCCACTGTTGCACCAGTGAAATCACAACATACATTGATCAGGATACAAACCCACAAATCAAGTACATCATCTCCAACAAAACAAGCAATAAGGAAACTTCATTTCAATAAAAAAATAAATTCAAAACCACAGGCAAGGAGGTCAAATGGTGCCAAATAGATCAAGACCTTAAGAGGCAAACACCCCATATAAGATACACCTAATAAAATTAGTATGTCACAGATCACAACAATTCCATAATATTCACAGGTTAAAGTGAAGCAAACGTTTAATTTTAACATCACATAGGCCTTGGAGAATATTGTTTATCAGAGATATACTAAGTTGTCATCAGTCCTCGCCTCTGATTATTTATGACCGAACCAACAGGCTACACAAGACTATTAACATACCGACAAAAGCGATAATGTATAGCAATTAGCATATAACAAACAGACATTATATACAGTCCAAAGAAAAATAATAAGTTTATAGTTGTGAAGATAACAAACAATGCTCAGGAAGTAAACAAAGAAACACGCTAACAACAAAAGTACAAAAATAAGACAATATATTAAAAATAACTACAAAGAAGATTAAAAATAAGAACATCAAATAAATTACCTCAGTAGTAAGGGGGAACATTTGGATACATTGAACCAGGTGGAACCCTAGGAACAGGAGATGCCCCAGAAGGGGGGTGATGCTGATTCTGGTACCCAGACGAACCTGATAAACTATAATGTCCACCCTCATGATACCCAGAACCAGGCATTCCAGCTGAACCCGGCAATCTATACATCGAGCCAGTGCCACCCATAGTGCCACCAGCGCCACCAAGTCCAACAGCACCACCAACACTACCAGCTCCCAAACCAGCACCACCACCAGCACCACCGCCCATTCCACCAAAGCCGGCCGACCCAGGCCCACCATACCCACCGTAATGACCTCCCATCCCAGAACCATACCCGCCAGCCCCGCCCATCCCAGTTGGCGCCTGATTCCCCACGGAACCCATCCCACCAACTGACGAGTTCAGCGGATGACTCCCCATCTGTGGCTGACCCTGAAGCCCACCAGCAAACCCTCCATAGGAACCCATTCCACCAACTGGGCCACCATACTGACCCGGAAGCGATCCCTGCACGGACGACGGGCCCATCCCATCCCCGTGACCATGGGCATTCCCGTGACCCTGAACCCCATCAGGCCCCACTGGCGCAGCACCGCCACGTTTCCCTTGCTTCCCGTCCGTAATCGCCAGCTTGCAATTCAATTGCCTCCCCTCCACTGTCTTCACTGGCTCCATCAGCGCAGCCTGCGCCCCCTCTGCAGTCTTGTACACGAAAAGGGCAAAACCCTTCGACTTTCCAGTCTGCTTGTCGAACCCAAGGGGCCCCTCCTCGATATCCCCGTAGATCGAGAAGTGCGCAAGCAGCTTGTCCGCGGGAAGGTCCGGTGGCACGTTCGCGACGTATATCTTTCGCAGCCCCACATCCCCGGCATTGGTGCCGGCGCCGGCGCCAGAATTGCCTGCTGCCGCGAGTTGGGTGACGGTGACGCGGCCATCGATGCGCTTGCTGGGCTCGCGGAGGGCGAGGAGGGCGCCGTCAACGTGGCGGAAGGTAACGAAGCCGTAGCCCTTGGACTTTCCTGTGGCCTTGTCTAGGATCACGACGGCCTCCTCGAGGTCGCCGTAGGTGGAGAAGAGGCTGCGGAGGCCGTCGGTTGTGGTGTCCCAGCCGAGGCCGCGGATGAAGAGCTTGCGCTGGGAGACGTCGGGATCCGCGACGGCGCGCACGGCCGAGAGCACGTCGGGGTGGCGGACGACGGCGTCCTGAAGGATATCTAGCATCTGGTCCGGCGTGAAACGCTCCATGATCTTGCGGGCTTCCGCGGTGGTGAGCATCAGATGATTGTCGGAATCGGCGGCGGCTGAGAAACCGTTCTCTTCGAGCTTGCGTTTCTTGGTGGGATCCATGGCCATGGCGATTGAAATTTCGGAAGAAGTTGAAGCAGCGGTTAAAACCCTAGGTCCAACCCTAAATCCCTAATATGTAGAGCTCTCACAAAAGGGAGTGAGAGTAAGAGAAACAAAAGAAGTCAGATATTTCCTCAATATATAACATGGGATACGTGGATGTATGTATGTGGCCTACTGATGTTTGGGTTGGGCTTATATAACGTTTTGGTTTAGGGCTTTTATTTTATCTTGTTTGCAAAATTTATTATTTATTATTTATTATTTATTATTTGTCTCTTATTTTGACAAAAAAAAAAAAATATTCGTCTATTGTTATCTATACATGCATCTATACAACTAAATATGGAGGATTTCGCGAAATAATTATATTTTGAGGTGATTACGTTGACCTCTACTAAGGTCAAGTAATATTACAACGAACTCACTTCTAGTTTGTGAAAACACATCCAACTTCCTTAATTTATCTATAAACATCCCACTTACCTCCATTGGATTTAAATTTTAGTTTTTAAAATATGTAAAATGATTATTTTGTCCTTAATTATTTGTTTTATTTCTTTTCTATTGTCATTCTATATTCTCTCAACCCACACCCACTTCCACCGTATCCAAAAATTGCCACGATCGCACGCCTTATTCGTCATCACTCTTACAACCACCATGAATTGCGACCTTCGCCACGATGAGCACAACACTGCTACGACACCACCATTAGTGTCACTGCTTTGTCAGTCATTACCTCGCCTCTCGCAGCTGTCACGATCCGAAAGTTGAGACAGACACGCAAGGGACGAGTTCCCTTGCAGAAGCCTCTAAACGTGCTAAAACGTGATCATGCTTGGAAACATAATTGAATCAAATATATTTCATAAAATTATTCTCTTTACAACATGGGTTATTACAACTGAAATAACTGTTTAACTGAAATGCATAGCTGAAATGATATTAAATTGCTAAACCTATCCAAGTGCAGCGTCCGAAGACCGTACCTGTGACCCATTAGAGCAATTACTAACTATAACATTGATTACTCAAATATGAAGCGGAGCTTACCACTTACTCAGAAATTGGTATTGCCATTGCATTAAAGGATCAACTCCACATTCCTCGCATGTCCAAAACAAATAGATGAGGGGTGAGTTCATCACTCAGTGAATGGGTACCACGGTACCACAGCACATAGCATATACTTAAACATGGTTAATTGTAACATCCCGCTTTTTCCTTAGCGAAAATCTCGCCAGATAAATACATATACAAGCTCTCTATCCAGGTTGAAAATTTAAAAATATAAATTCTTACGTCAAAACGTCCGTAAAGGTAATAGTTCGTGATTTTGCAAAATTTCGCAGACACCGGAATAATTACCTTTCGACGCCGAAATTTAATTGTGTATCAAAGGTATCTGTAAAGAACAATTTTATGAAAATAAATTTACGAATACCTTGGATTGATTTAAATTCCTGTTAAGAAAAATTAGTAGATCAAAATTGTGTGTTCGGATAATTTTTAGGACATACATACAAGAAGTACACGAACAACTAACGACCAACCACGAGCGAAAGTAGGCATAAAATTCATGGCCATACACGGCCATGCTCAAGGGAAACACACAGCCAATATATGGCCACCTATGAAGCTCTATGTGAACATCTCAGGCTTCCCCCAATTTTAAATGTTTTCTTCAGTTTATTTTATTTCTACAAGTATGGGGATGTGAAAGAAGGTTGGATTCCTCCTAAGGGAATGAAAGACATGTCATCCATTAAATTATTCGAAAGCTCGTTCCACAGTTCCTTCAAAATTCAGGGGTTCAAGGTGTATCTCTATGAAGGGGTTCAACCATACTTCTTTGAAGTACATGGCAAACCTCACTTTTCTTTTTGTTGGAATAAAAACTACTTTTGTCCAGATCTAGATCCTGAGATGCCGGACTGGGAAAAAGCTTTTGTAAAGGCCTTGTTGATGCCTTATTTCTAACCAAGTGTTAGTTTTAGAACGTGAGAAGAAAAAAGCCTATTTCGGTAGAGTTGCTTCACTTGTTTATCTTGCTTTACTTTGAATATGCAGCTAGACTTATGCTAATAAACTGCCTTCTTCATTTTATTTCAGCTGACATGACTAACAAAATCATCAGCTTTGCCGACATCGAGGCATTGAAAGCAGCTTCTGTTGGCCCTACGAAGATGCCCATCTCGTTCGGACCTTCTGCCCTACCCTACAAGTCAGCAGATCCTACCAAGAAAAAGTCTTTGAAAAGAAAGAAGCTTGCTGATGATGTGGTTGATGTGACAGATTTCCTACCTCTAAGAGCAAGCAACCGAAGCCAGAATTCAACTTTGGCCGAGAGGTAGAGCCATCTCAAATTGTGAAATCACTATTTTCTTCTCGGGACTGAGCTTATCTCAAAGACAAGAATGGTGCTAACATGTTTTTGGTAGGTCTTCGCTCTACCTTGTGTAATACCTTGATACTTCAAAATTTTTATGAAGACACAGAATCCTTGGAGAGCCGCCTCAATACTCTTTCTCTTGAAGCCAAATCCTTAAAGAAAAATTATGAAAAAGAGATAACCGAGTTGAAAAAGGCTCTTAAGGATTCACAACAGAATTTGAAGTATGTTAAAGATGAGTTGCATGTGGTGGAAAAAGATGAGGAAGTCGCAGTGGATGTGACAAAGGCTATCAAAACAAATATCTCAGATTGTTGGACCAGGTTGAAGAGGCCACGCATAGCCAATTTGACTCGGTAATGGAATAAGTGAAGTTAGTCATTGCTACAGCTGGGGTGAACATGGACTTGTGGAAGGTTTCCATTGATGGAAAAGTGGAAAATGACAAGATTGTTAAGCCTCAAGAAATTGCTTCCACTAGCATTCCTGAGATTTTCGCCAAACCTGTTGAAGAGTCCAACCCTGACACTAAAACAACAACTTAAATTTTTATTTGTTTTAATTTTGTTCTGAGATATCCTCATCTCGAACTTTTTACCTGTATTAAACAATTAGCACTTTATTTTCCTTAACATATACAAGTACTATGTTCTTTATTCCTTTGTTGTGTATGCTTTTTTGGTACTAGTTGTAGAACGTTCCCTTTTGCAAGTCATAACAAACATGTCGAAATGAACATCTACCAAACTTAATTTTTTTTAAACATGAATTGTAACCTAGTACAACACATGTACTTTGTTAAATTTTATATTCATCAAGACCGAGGTTATTGGCATCCCAGATAAGTCTAGTATTTGAATTGTGAGGTAATATACCATATAACATATATATATATATAAAGTAACAAAAATAAATATCTTTCAAGAAAATGGAATTTATTATCAAATGGGCCTCATTAAAACCTATCTAAGAAAGCCTCCCTTGAGGATAAAACTTAGACAAGGAAAGAGCGCCCCTAATTATACTTACAGATAAAGTTTCTTCAAGTTACAAACATTCCATGACCGAGGTATCTCGATACCCAACATGTAACTTGGTAATCCCTTGGTAATCCATTGAACAAATGCCTCACCATTTTCGTTCTGTTGGTGCAAGCTGTGTGGCAACTTGGCCTAGGTACATGAATTTTTTATTGCAATCAGTCACTGACATCCCCAGAGTTAACTAAAGCTTCAAGAACTTATCTACAATCAATCTGTCATACTGATAAGGGAGGAATCTCTCACAGAAAGCTTTTGTGAACTTGTCCCAGGTGAGTGGGGTGCCATCATGCCCCTTATTCACTTAAGCTATTTGTACCAAATCTCTGCTCGATCCCAAATGGTAGCTGACCAACTTTGTTGCCTTGGTCCGGGTGAAGTAAAGGAGCTTGACCTTCTTCTCCATTTGCTTGAGAATATTCCCACTGAACTTGGGAGTGTTCAACTACTAAAAATGATCAACAATGATATCATCTGCAATATAGGCCGATGGTTGAGGTCCACCAGTCCGAATATGCTCGTTGAGTGCATTAGCCATGTTGTCTAAGGCACGCTCCATATACTACACCTGAGCTTTATCACCCGAAGTCCCGTTGTTATGGTTGTTACTACAGAAATACTTAGGTGCCATGTATTCTTGAAAGGGTAAAACCAACTAATTACACAAGAATTTTTATCAAGACATTGACTTGCTAATTGACCCTATACATAACTGACTCTCCTATATGTCCTTGGATGGCACCATGATCTATACAAATGGGTGTTCTTCCATTTATACAATCATAGTGTCTCTTGAGACTCCTTGCTTCAACTTGATACCGGGAAACCTATGCTATGATACCAACTGTAACAACCTTAAAAGTTGTCACTGGCACGTAAGTGTAAAGAAGATCCTCTCTTTGACCTTGATGGCTAGGTTTTGATGAAGACAAGAACATCAACAAAAAGCAAGAAAAAGGCAAAGATACAATCGAAGAACTAAAGAGCTCAACCGGTCGAGTTATTAAAGGTTCAAGTGTTTTTTACCTTAGAGTCTAATAGTTAGCACTTTTTTATGATATTATGGTTAATGGCTCATAGGTTACTACCCTAAAACAACTCAAATGCGTTTTTATAAGTTAAAAACAATTAGCAACACTTGACTAGGGTTACCAACACTTGAAAAACACTTTTAACATTTTCGAATGGCAAATGCTATGTGTGTAATAGATTACACACTCGTGGTAATCGATTACAACAACTTAAATTTTGAAAATATGACATTTGCTGAGTGAGTAATTGATTACACACTCGTGGTAATCGATTACCACCACTGAAATTTTGAAAATTAGCAATGGTTATGATTGTAATCGATTACCACACTTGGCTAATCGATTACCTACACGAACTGGTGTGTTTTTTTCATGAAACGATGTGTTGTTTGGCATTTGGAAGCCATGACAATGGTTCATGAAGAGGTACCTATGCCTATATAAGTGTGGAATTCGTGCAAACTCATATACCACTCTAGAACTCCATTCTTTTATCATCAATCACAAAGTTCTAACTTATTTTCATAGTTATTTTCAATCCAAAACTCAGAAAGCCTTTGAGCCTTAATTGTCATATCTGAAGTGCTCTCTATTCATGATTGTCTAACCCTGAGTTTTAGGATTGATCAAAGCCATTGTACATTACTTCTTCAATCTTTACAATTGTTGTTGTAAACACCTTAGTGTTCGGTGTAATTTTGATTTTCACCGTAGTGTTCAATGAGGGCATTGTGTAACCAGGGGAACAATTTGTTCTCTTGTAGTTGTCAGTGTAAGTGCCTCGAGTGTAGGTTGTACACAACACAAGTTTACATAGTGGAAAAATCCCTGAATCATAACAGGGGACTGGACGTAGCCTTCGGTGGTTTGAAGGTGAACCAGGATAAATCTCTCAGTGTGATTTTCTCTATCCCTATACTCTTTACTTACAACAATTTATCTTTCTGCTGCATTATCAATCTTAAGCATTTTGATTATTGCTGGTTATTGGGTTAAAATGGAATAATTAGGGTTTGAAACCATTTCCTTCAACAAAGACCCAAAATTGAGAAAAATTGAGTGAAACCTAATTCACCCCCTCTTAGGTTGCTATCTGTAGTTACAATAAAGGACTCTGAACCCTTACGAAAGCCTCTGATTAAATAACTTCACGCAAGTTTACAAACTTCTCAATTAAAAAGCAATACAATAGTAAATAAAATATTATGAATATTTGGTCTGAAAAAACATAATTGGCCTCAAGTTCTAAAGGAAGTAAATATCCAACTTAAATAGATTAAACAAGGTATAGCATATGTTGTACGAGGACTCTACGTGTATCTTATTGGAGCACTCTATTGACTAACATAAAATAATAAACTTCTACTACTAACCTCAGTCAATGCTCGCTGGCTGAATTGGAGACTATTTGACTGCTATTGAACTAGGGGCACGAAGTCAATATCCTAAACCTGATGTAAAACAAGAAAATAAGGGGTGAGTTCATCACTCAATGAATGACATAAGCATAAAAATATAGCAAACACAAGGCATTTAAGCAATTTAAACTAGTGTAAATAAATTTGGTTTGATTGTTCATCTCATCAATTGTTTACCTAGGTTGTGCTTCTAATCATTATCATACTGACGACTCTCGAGGCAAGACTCACACTCAACCTTGTTACCACTGGACTTGCTCCCAGCCAACTGGGGCTCAATCCTATATCACTCATCGTTGGGACTCACTCCCATTGTGATAGGACTCATTCATGAATAATTCTCTACACTTGGCTAAGTATCTCGCTTGGGACTCACTCCCAAGTATGGTGGCCATACTCATGGCCAAGCTCAATTTTCGAAATACATCCTTATACAATACTCCTAACTCAATCTCAATTTATGCATATACTTACAACATGCTCAAAATACAAGATTTTAGCATACATGTCTCAAAATTATACAGATACATTACATACTCATGGTTATCTTAGAAACTCATCGTACAAATCTAACAACCTACTATACACCTTCCCTAATCTCATGTTCATGTGATTATTTAACAACTACCATAATAATGCATAAGTGATTCCTAACATTCGTGATCCTCTTAATGTTGATCTCCCTTTAGTTCACATATTCAAATAATAACATAACTCAGCTTAGCTCATTTTTATTATCTGATAACTTAAGTAATTGTTGAAGACAACCCAAATTGTCGTTACAATTTAGGACAATTTCAAACAAGATTTATAAAAAGAAACTAAGCCTAAACCCAACTAAATCATAGTAGAGTGGGATCAAGACTTAGGTCGTCTCTCACTAGAAAATGCAATAAGGAGTAATTCTAGATTTGTTTGTCATTTATTACTATCTAAGATCGGGGGTTGTTGTTGATCATTAAAATAAGATTAAAGAGGCACTAGAACAAGGTTCTCTCAAGCCACATGAAATGCAAATTTTACTTAAACATTCTATCAAATACTTGGTGAGCGGTTGATTCAAGTTATGAACTATGATTGCATTTTATAACCTCGAAATTCCCATGGTGATCACCACACATTTCATTAACCTCACGACCATAAATTAGCCATAATCATGATGTCTATAAGGACCGGGCTAACCCAATCACTAATTGCATAAACTTAAGCATGAATCTACACTTAATTCTAATTCCCCAAATTAATTATGTGTGTTCATCTCATCATCATCACAACAAACATACACAATCAATCAAGCCCCAACTTATGCATCTAGGTCTCATCATCGTTACAACCTAGAGGCAAAACCTAAAGAAATTCCTAATTAGACTAAGATCATATCAAGTGATCAAGTTGATATTCACCTAGCTAACTCACAAGCCATCACAATCATGCATCAATATCATTCAACATAATTGTAAAGACAAGAGGAAAAATAGAAAGAATACTAAGCTTTATTTGCATGAAAGGTCGAAATACATCCAAGAACTCAAGATTCCCTTGGCTAGAGCCAATGCAATTACTCCATAATCACAAGGTTTGAAATTGAAAGAAAAGAAGAAGAGAATTTGAAATCCCTAATTCCTAATCCTAATCTTAACCTAAGAAAAGCTAAAAATATAAAATGAGCGATCTAAACCGAAGAAAATTCATTCTTGCTTCTAAGCTACACACTTCTATTTATAGCAAAACAATTGCCCTATTGGTCTTTTCACAACCTGACATGTCTATCAATATCGGTCAAATTGCTCCAACGAATATGAACCCCTAAAATGAATGAAACCATTGTAGCAAATGGTATTCTCCCTATGATAGGTGTATTTTGTACCCTATTTTATTATTCTATAATTGAACATTGTATATTAAAAAATGTGTAATTTTAATGCTTAATTAATATGTTTTGCACATTATCCTCTTTTGTGAGAAATTGAGAAAAATGCAATTTTAAGCATTACTTTATCTTAGAATTTAATGTGTAGATTTCTTTTGTTCTTTTTTAGTTTTCTATTTTTATTGCAGAAAATAAATTGTCAAGAGGATCATTGAGGATTTGAAGGAGATTTGATAAGATATAAATTTCAAAGAAGAGATTTGAAGAGAAGATTGAGACCAATAAATTCAAGATTAAATTCAAATTCAAAAAGATTTGGTCAAAGATTTGCTGAGGATTTTTAATGCTGACTTTGCCACGGATTTTGCGCCAGGATGGAGATTGAATCTCGATTTGACCTCAACTACAAAGTTGTAGATCTATCTCTTAGCTTTAATTGGAGATTTGAATCACCTCAATCCGATATCTGTAGCCGAAGTTATCACGATTTCACTGACTGCTGTGCAAAAAGTGCGAGAATTACTTCCACTTTTAGCCAATCCTCTACAAATAAATATCCTCTCTCAACAACTTCAAGGAAATTTCAGACTCAACCTCCACTTTTATTTTCTGCACTTTTCTCTTTTATTTTATGGCACTTTAGGTTTATGTTAGTAGTGCTTAGTTCTTAGTTATTCAAAGATTGTTGGAGCGCTCGCATTGACAACGCAAGCTCCCAACTATTTGCGAATTCCTTCCATTCTCTAATTCAGGTTTTGTTATTTTAATTCTCCGTTATTTTCCACTCTCTTCTTCTATTTATTTATTATGAGTTTTTATCCTCCATCCATGGAGGAGTAGTTTCTTAATATCTTGCATGCGGTAATTCTAGATTAGGATTAATTCGAGGTCTTGTGCTTAATGTTTATTCATGATTTGTTCCGCCCTTGATTGGTAATATAGCGATTGCATGTTATTGGTTAGGGTTAATTCTAGGTTGATAGATCTTGACGATTGTAGGATTTATTGATTTAGGATTTGGGAACATTTTGGGAAACTAATTAGATTTAATTAGGTTGTGCAATTGGAACATAATTGATATAGGTTTTTAATGCTGAGATCTTAGTTTTAATTCCTATATTAATAAATGCTTAGGGGATTGACGATCGTAGTCTCTTAGGTGAATTGCGTATTAGTTAGAGATTTCAACTAATAAACAACATCCCTCCTTATGAATAATTAATTAGGAACCAATGACAATTAATCATTGATCTAGAAACGCCGTATGCAGGGTATTGCTTTTTATTATTATTGACTTACTTTCGTTTTGCTCTCTTTTTATTTATATTCAATTAATTCAACCCCCCCAATTTAGTGTAACTTTTAATTGGTTCTAATTGCTTCCTTGAGAGACGACCTAGGTTAGCCCCCTTTACTACGTTTTTGGGGTTAATTTAGCTTTATAAATTATTATTTGATCGCACATTGAAATTAACGACGTTTTGGTGTGTGTCACCCTAGCAAGTTTGTCTGAGGCTTAACACTTCCTTCAACACTTCATGCTTCCATTTCTTTGCTCCATAACCGCCCAATACTTGTGGCAACACAACACTCAAAGAGAACATGTCACATACATAGGCTCTCATGAATAAACTCACCTAAAATGGCCTCTTTTATCTATGTTTTGCACAATTCACATAAAAAGGACAAGAGTGAAAACCATGGCAATTCATTACTCTTATGCCTAAAAACCATGAAATATGTGCAAATGTAGAGTATAAAATAGGTGTGAAAAATCACCTATCAATTGTCATCTATCTTATTGGCACATAGCAATTATACACATAATCAAGCATAATATTCTCTAACTAATTCTAACGACTAACTAAATTAAACCTACGTCCTTGGAGTTGCCAATAATTGAACACCAATACCAGAAGACTCTAGTAGAGTAACATTGGCACTTGGATGGATAATAACGCACCGCACCATAAGAAATTGTTGAAAGAACTGGAAAATAAAATTAAGGCTTTTGGCTAACGCTGTGAAAGTGTATACCACTATAGCGGTGGTGCCAGACAAGCTACCCCTAAAAAAAAGGACTCACATGATGTGGAGGTACTGTGTCCCCACGACATGACATGCCCCTACACTTGACGAAAGTCCACTTTAGGAGAGACCATCAAAAACACTTGTTGGAAATGCTAAATGTAGTTATTTTTCGATGATAGAAAAGACTCATGGGAAGGCTCTATTTATAGGGGGAGCCAACATCTCTATTTCTCACAATGGGCGACATGGGACTAAAAGTGCCTACCGACTTAATCGGTGCAATGCTCAACACTTCTATGGCGGTGAACCATGTTTGAAGGACATCATAGTGGATTATCAAGCAAGGAAGAATCCAAGGGGGGTTGTAAGGGTTGCCCCTACAAAATCTATAAATTTTCTATATATATATGTATTACTTTTTGTACATCAATAACATCAAAATTGTGATAATCTAATGGTAGTTTTCACATGTAATATAAGTTATTAACCTCTTGGTCCCTCCTTCTACACATAATTGCTTCAATTTTTCTTCTTTTTACTTAATTAAATTTTAACCAGCTACAAAACTCATATCACTTTATAGACTTTCTTATAAGTTTTACACTTTTACTTTAATCTTTCCTCCCTTTGCACTCAATTATAAAAATTTAATGACAAATTCAACTACAATAAATTAGAAAGTGTTCATCTCTATTTGCACTCATGTAGAAGAATATATATATATATATATAAAGTTATGTTTCAATTATCAATGTGAATTAGTAGAAGCATTTTATTCTATAAATTTCATTAAGCATTACACAAGCTTAACATTATCAAATTAATATTATGTCAATCTCTGAGTTATATGTGCCCATTGTTTATAAGAATAATTTATAATATTTTTTAATTTATCGTTTTATTTATTTGATATTGACTCTTTTCATTTCAAATGTTACTATTAATAGGTCTTTTTCAAATATGAATAATATAAAAAGTAAACTCATAAATAAAATGAAAATGTTTTGTTTTTATTAATAGTCCTTTAGCTTATTAAATAAGAGGATTATTAAAAAAAATTGACAACGAAAATTTTTATATTGACTAATTTTATAACTTGAAAAGAATTTCTTTCTATATATCGAGATATATATATATATATATATATATATATATATATATAACTATTTAGTAATATCTTATAATATTTATTTGATGACATAATATAAATTTTGGCCCCCTTTTTATACATTACCTGGATCTGTCTCTGTATCAAGTAATTTTAAAGTCAGATTATTGATAATCTAGATAGATTACCTCGTACAAAACATTCTTTTAGACAATGTCTTGGAGTCTTGAGTTTAGTAGTAGGGTTTTCACTTTTTATCTATGTGAATTTTTTTTTGGGTCAAGTATGATTGAGTTTGGATTTTAACTCTTTGAGGATTGAAGTGAGAAAAAATATTATATTGGACTTAAAATATCATATGAAATATTATTTTAGTAGAAATTTTATTGTTTTATTTATCAAAAATAATATAAAAATATAACAAATATGAAATTATTTAATTATATGTCGGGTTCAGGTATTTATTGGGGAAGGCATTATGATTCCATCCCCATCTCGCAGGCTTTTGTTTTAGTCACCATCTAAAAAAACAAATTCCCCTAATTCAATGTCTATTGTCGGTATCTCCGCAAATATGAACATTCAACACTATCACATATCCATTGCCATCCCTATTAGGGATCAAAATGCTTTGTGTACAACTTAAATCATTTACCTGCATTTAATTTTCTTCTTTGTTTCTTCTTACTCTTTATTTTTTTTTATCTCTTCTCCCCACTCCTCCTTCATTTTTTATTCTTTGTAAGACGTTATAGATCACATAATTTTCGTTTTCATTTCTGTTATATTCATGGTATCGGTTGTTTTTGTAAAAAAAGTTTGTGCATGCTTGTTCAAAAATTTGTGTATATGAGCACCAAAGTTTTCTTTTTAGTCTTCATTTTCGTTCTTGTTTTCGTCATTTTTTTTTTCTGATTGTTCAAAAGTTTGTTTATGTGAGGACCAATTTTTTCTTCTGATCTTCGTTTTTCATTTTCGTTTATGTCATATTCTTTATTTCTGTTTGTTCAAAAGTTTGTGAATGTGAGCACTAAAATTTGTGTATGTTTGCTCAAAAGTTTATGTATGTGAACACATTTTTTTTTCATTTTTGTCCTTTTTTTGTTTTGGCTTGTTGTAAAATTTGTGTATTTGAGGACAACATTTTGGCCATTGATTTTGAAATGTTTGTGTATGATAGAGAGTTGGTTCACACATTTTGTGTGTGTACGTGAAGCATGAGAGAGTGTTACTATTATTTTTTTGTCACTTAATGCCGTATAAATTCAGATTTATTTACTTTTCGTATTTAAAAATGTTTGTATATACATGTATTAAAGTTTGTGGATGTAAGTAAAAAAGTGTTTGCAGGTCACAATTTATAGCAGGTAGCTATACGCTGGTCGTGAGGTTGCAATTTGGGTGTAACCTACATTGGGATTTAATGCTCATTTTGGTATCCAAAAGTGTAAGTTCAAGTCACTTTGGTCCTTAAAATTTAAAATTTGACTTTTTAATACTTGAAATTATAAGTTGTAGGTCGAATTAGTCTTTTAATTCATTATCAATACTGTATCGTCACATTTTCGTTGATTTATTATATTTAAAAGGACAATAACAACAATTGAGACTACAAATGAGTTGTAGCTGCACTTGAAACTGCAAATGGGGTAGTTAGAGCAATTATGGTGGTAAATGAAACTGCAATAACAACTAAGATTTGTGACTCCAAGTGCCATCATACTCATATTTTTAGCCTTTAGTGTTGCCATACCTATGTTGTTATCACATTCTTATGTGAAGTGAAAAATTAGTGAAAACATGATAATAATAATGAATTGAGTTACTAATTTGACCTGTAACTTATAATTTTAATAATTAAAATGTCAAATTTTAAATTTTAAAAATAAAAATAACTCAAACTTACATAATGAATAAGCACTTCTCCAACCAACATTACTTACTTGTTAGGATGGCACCAAAACAACAAAAGACAAGGCATAGCAGTGTGCCACTGTCCGATAAAGCCCCATCATAAAGATTGGGTACGATTAGAGAAGCAGTTGATTTAGCTAACTCCTCCTAAATGTTTCCGTAGCTGACAGCACCAGTGCACCACCCACTTTATCCAACATGCTTCACTTCAACTCGCTGTAATCTCTCTCTCTCTCTCCCTCCCTCCCTCCTTTCTCTCTGATTGTGTGTGTCTGTGCCGGAGTTCACCCATCTCCGCTGGTGTGGTTCTTTCTAGATCTCTCTTATTTTCTTTTGCAATGCAATTGACACGGCATAGTAGGTAGAGTGAATGTCATGACAAATTTCATTCTTTTAATGTACGGCTCGTTAATTGTTTATTTCGTCGGCGTGGGTATTTGGTTACAATTGCATAACTGGACAGGTTTTCAAGTTTGCTTTCTCCTTTGGAAAAATTCTTGTATAAATTTGGTGCACCCAAGTTGAGTCCATTGTACTATTATAATTTATGGATGAATCATCGACTATGGTAGTTAACCATCGATTGATGTCTGTGTCAGTAATTTATAGCTCTAGCGTGCTTGGGTGAACCAGGTTTATGCAAGAATCGCCGTCGCGTGCCTTGTGCTTTATCTAATCAATATTTTCACTTGGATTTCTGTCTTTCAGCGTCAGAGGAATGTCTGTTCCACTCTCTCCATTAACTCACATTTCTAACAATGATTCGCGGCCGATCTTGAGCAATGTGGTGGATTGTACTTGTGCAGTATCTCCTCCAATAACACTGCAAGTGCATCCTCAGGTGTCTCTGGTGAAGACTGCAATCCCGAAATTACCATTTGTTTGTTCCTCCCAAAGGATTTTACCCATTGAAGAGCTGCAGTCAAGTGTTGATGATGCAATACCGTCTGGCGCTGGAGAGTGCAGCCAGTCGAAAGTTAGTGTTGACTCGTCGGAAGAGAGTTATTTGAGCAGTGGGAATGGAGTTGTTGGCCTTGGTGAGTCTCTAGAACCTCTCGATGAAAAATTTCTTAAGGAGAGGATCAGAAGAATGAAAATAGGATTAGCAAACAAAGGAAGAGCACCTTGGAACAAAGGAAGGAAGCACACTGCAGGTAGTTTACATTTTAATGGACATTGATGTACCTTATAGTTGGCTGGATATGTATAAGTTATACCACGCACAATGCAGAGACTCGTGAGCGAATCAGGCGAAGAACATTAGAAGCCCTGAGGGATCCCAAGGTGAAGTCAAGTAAGAGTCATTCAGTTTTTTGGAGTTTGCTCCTTTTATATGTGCTGACATTTGACAACATGGCATGCCTTATAATTTCAATGATTTTAATTTTGATTTTACAACACTTGGAGACTATTTTGGTTCTGAGCTCCTTCCTCCATTTATTACAAGTATTCAAAATGCAAATGCTACTTTCC
The DNA here is from genome assembly GCA_003254905.1 of Nissolia schottii. Lineage (NCBI taxonomy): Eukaryota > Viridiplantae > Streptophyta > Magnoliopsida > Fabales > Fabaceae > Nissolia > Nissolia schottii. The sequence goes on from QANU01035241.1 coordinate 108,945, forward strand.
TCACAAAAGAATACTCTTATGTTGCTAGGTAGTCCCTTTCCCTTTGTTCGCCTGGTAATTTATGTTCTCTCTTCCCCTCTTTCTCCTTGATTAACTTTCAGGTAAGGCAGAAGATGGCTGAACATCCGCGTTATCATAGGTAAACATATCTGTCACTGTTTATCTGTACACCTCATAGAGAACTTCATCTTAAATTGTGGAACATGATAGCTTATATATGGGATAACAAAAAATCAAGGATGAGTAGATGACAAGAAAATGTCTGGTTTTGGAGACTTGGGTGTCCATAATTTATCAAAAGAGGAATATTACTCCCTAGTCCCTTGTTAATACAGAAAAGAGGGAAAAATATAGACAGAAGAAAGTGACTAAGACTTGGGTTTTAGGCTTTAGAGTATTGATACGTATCGAAGTTCCTAGTACCACGGGTGGTGAGGTTATGAAAGTAACATAGTTTTGTATGTTACTTGGCTTGGATAAGGAAAAAATGCAACAGGTTATAGTCCTTAGATTAATGGTCTATTTTAGGATATGTCATTTGGATTTGTAGATAATCTCTGCATATCTGACTAAGTGAAATATATGGGCTAATTGTCCAACAATGTGAGGCCTTTCTATTCTTACCTGAGTGCATTTTTAGATTTTAATGGTTTGACAGTAAACATGATTTATTATAGGATACTATAACGTCATTTGGTCTATATAGCCGGCCCACCTAGAAGGATAAGGCTTAGTTTTTATTATAATTGTTATATCCGGGTACATTTTACTCTAACTGCTTTAATACTAAAATCTTGCTACTTCTACAGTTGCATGGTTTTCTACCTTGTTTGATTTTTTTATGGAGCCAGTGTATTAATAAGCAATAAATAAGATAAGAGGAAAATTGATCTAATAATTTTATATTTGGAGCAAGATATTGATCGTTCTATCAATCTCAACTCTCAATGCAACTGAAAGCTACTAAGTACTTTTGCACTCATTGGTAATTAGTGTTCGACTAAAATTTTAGGTTGTCTTGAGTCTTGATATGTGGCATGAATATTAAATGAATGTATTCAATGACATTGTATTCTCCAATCTTAATCAACCTTCCTGCAGTGATCAAATCAAGGCAAAAATAAGTTATTCACAGAGACGTGTTTGGCAAGAGCGTCTGAAAGCAAAGCGATTGGGGGAGAATTTTTTCCTTTCATGGGAACAAACCATAGCAAATGCAGCCAGGAAAGGAGCGAGTGGCCAAGAAGAACTAGATTGGGATAGCTACAGTAAGATAGAACAACAATTGGAGCTCCGCCAACTTTTGCAGGCTGAGGAAAAGGCAAAAGAAAAGCTGATGGCGGTTGCTGGAGCAAAGCATTTCATCCAGTCATGGAGGGAAAGCATAGCCAAAGCAGCTAAGAAAGGAGGGAGTGGTGAACAAGAACTAGACTGGGGTAGCTATAAAAGGATACAAAGGAAAATGGTTCTCCTCTATCAGCTTCAGCGTACTATAGAGAAGGGAAAGGAAAAAGAGATAGCAAGGGCAAAAGTGGAGAAAGCGGCACGAATAAAGGCAATAAGAAAGGTAGTGCTCACTCAAAAGAGGAAAGATAATCAAGAGAGAACTGGAGGAATAGGTGATATAAAGATTCAACAACACAGAAAAGCAAAGGAAGGCAAAGGTGACTTGGAAGTTATTCAAGAGTTCAAACTTGTCAGTAAATTAACTGAGGTGGGCCTTTATAGTTTCCTCATTTATTGGCTTTTTATAAATGATACATGTTGAAGCAATGAGGGATAAGAGTAGCATACCTATTGAGCTGACTAGTGAATTTAATCTTGGCTAACACTGCAATCTATAATCACCACAGTTGAATTTCCTCTTTCATTCTCCCTAGATAGCTCAACGTGATTGATTCCAAAATATCCTTCAAAAGCTCTTCTTCTCTTTCCAGAGACAGCTCAACATAGCTGACTCTGGAATGTCCTATGGAATATGTTGTAGGTCTGTACACCTCAGAAGGCTATCTCCCCTAATATGTGTGTTATGTGTCGTGCAAGCACATAATCAAATTCACATCTGTTTTTTATTTTTATTTTTATTTTTATTTTTTTTACATTGTTCTCTTGCTCCCTTCTTATAGAATGCTTCGTTTGATTTATCTAAAAAAAAAAAAAAGAATGCTTCGTTTGATATATCTGGTGAGTGTTAGGTATGCCCAAGATCATTGGATCAGTTTTTGGTGATCAAGTTTGCGGGCTTTGGGATGAGGAACGAAGCCCAATCTTTGTGGCAGTGTGCAGTCTTTGGGGTGTTTGGCTAGAGCGTAACTCTCATATCTTCATTAATAGGCTCTAGGACAAGCAGGTCCTATGGGATAGGATTAGGAGGTTGCCTTCTACTTGGTGTGAAGTGCATGGTCTTTTTAGAGGGATTTCCTTTTCAGATATGTTGAGAGATTGGGAAGTCTTGCTCTTTTGACCTTTCCTTCTATTAGTTGTCATTTTTTGTAATGAGGGTTTCTTGTCCTCCTTTATCCTTGTATTATTCTTCTCTCCTTGTTAATGAAACTCTTCCTCAATGAAAAAAAAAAAGAAAAGAAGAATCATTTAATTTTCATATTCCAGCTGGAGCAGCTCCAACTCATTTTTTTTCCCCCTTATATGCTTTAGTCACATTGGGCTTCCCGTTGGGCTTGGGATATCTATCAAAATTCCACCCCTCAACAACCGACCACCTTGTCCGTAAGCAGAGCATTGGAAATTGGGCCTGCATCTCAAATTTAAGCTCCCAAGAGTTTTCGAAGTCTAGGAGGTCTTACCAGTTGATGAACAATTTCAACTTCCCTTGCTGGTTGACCCAAACTGTCAGCACTTATTCTGGTGTTGCCTTCACCACCCAACCTTCATTTAAATGCTTGGGAAGTGGTTGGCTTTGGACTAAAGTGGCTACACGTTTCTTCAAACAACGAAACATGCAAAGCCGGATGAATTTGGGAACCTCCTGTGCTTATCTTCCTTATACTTAATAGGGTTTTGAGCTTTGGCTAATTGCTCTTTCAGCTCATCCAACATCTGGTTTTGATCTGCTACCAGCTGTTTGATCTCTTTTTTTGCCGATGGTGGGTTGTCCTCTCTCAACAATGCAAGGGGATATCAACCATACAATGATTTAAAGGGAGTTGTACTAGTGGATGAGTTATAATTGGTGTTGTGCCAATACTCAGCCCAATTAAGCCATTGAGGCCAACTCTTGGGTTTCATACTTGCAAAGCATCTAGTAAGTGCCTAAACACCTATTGACCACTTCAGATTGGCCACCTAATTGGGGTGGTATGCTGTGGTAAAGCTTAGCTTGGTTCCTGAACCCTTGAAGAGTTCTACCCAAAAATTGCTCTTAGAGAGCCTATCTCAATTTGATACAATGGTTTTGGGGAAACCATGGAGGCGTACAACCACCTTAATGAAGATGGCAAAGGTTGTAATAAGCCAGCAGGAGCCAAGGTATCATATTTGTTCCTTTGGCACACTTCACACCCTTGCACATACCTTTGAATGTCATTCTTCATCCCCTCCCAATGCCATACTACTGAGATCCTTTTATAAGTTCTAAAATATTTGGAATGAACCCCCCCCCCCAAAAAAAAAAAAGCGAAGCCCAATGCCATATTGCTGAGATCCTTTTATAACTTCTAACATATTTGGAAAATGAACCCCCCTCCCCCCCTAAAAAAAAAAAAAAAGGCGAAGCGTGGAANAAGCGAAGCGTGGAACTCCTTTAACAACAACTAGGCCTTGTCCTACTATGTGGAGTTGACTACATGGATCGGCCAATTGCCATAGTCTCTTGTCATGAGCCATGCATTCAAGCTATTAACCTGTAAATCTCTTTTATTAGTTTCCTCTATGATTTTTTTAGGCCTCCTTCTACCTCTAACTAAAAGCTACCTGACATCTGATCTACTCTTCGTACTATGGCTTCCTTAGGTCTTTTCCTCACATGTCCAAACCACCTAAGGCGAGATTCTACCAAGGAAATTCCTTCAATACCATGGTACTCCTTTACATATGATCATGGAACTCCTTTAATACCAATGGAAATTTTTGAGATCCCCTGGGTAGAACTTGTTGTGTCTCAAATGTGAATGAAGTTTGGATTAAGTGTATATTTGGGAGCCATAAATCCAATGCCTTAAGGTTTTGGGTCAAGATGTGGCACCCACTTTGAGTTTTTCACTTAGCCTGCTAGTTAAGTCTCCCCAGTTTTGAGCTCCTACCACCAAGAAGTTGTATAATAGCCGATGGTTTGGATCTGGCCTGAAATTTGCTCATGAAGTTTGCACTTGGGTTGTCAATTGGCCCAGCCCATGAGCATTGTTTTTCATGAGTACACAAAGCTTCTACTGAGGGGGGAGTGTACTAATGTTGGGCGTTCCTAGTGTGAATATAGAATAGTCCCACATTGAGGAAGTTTAGACTAAGTGAAGTGTATATATTTGAGAGGACTTATAAACCTAATGCTATAATGTTTAGGGTCAAGATGTGGCGTCTAACTCTCTTTATGTTTCTCACTTAGACCGTTGGTTTAAATCTCCCCGAATTTGAGCTCCCCTCCCCAACAGAACTAAGCAGCCCAGGTACTTTTAACCTGCCATTTTGCTGCTAGAAATGCCCTGTTAGAATCTGGTTGGTCCAACAAGTCCTTCATAAGCTTCCTTAATTTGTCATCCGCCCTTACCTCTTCCTCATGCTCCTACCATTCATAAAACTATATTGCATAAACAGACAGCAAATGGAATTTGCGGGACAATCTATCAGCTTCCTTGTTCTCCTTCCCAAGCTTGTACTTCACCTCAAAATCATACCCCATTAATTTAGAGACCCAACACTGCTGCTCTCCACTCATTAATAACTGGTCCACCCATGTATTTCAAGTTCTTCTGATCTGTATTCACCTCAAAATGTCTGCTAAGTAGGTAATGCCTCCACTTTCGAATGGTACCAGGAGAGAAAGTCATAGCTTTCTTCAATTCTTTTAAAGCCAGCTAAGCCTCCACTCCCCAATTGAAGTTGTCTTTTCTCAAAGTTGAGTGAGTGGTCAAGCAATCTTACCGTAGTTGTGCACGAACCTTCGATAATAACCTCTGGGGCCAAGAAATCCCCTCAATCCCTTCAAATAAGTGGGTATAGGCCAGTTTAGCATAGCTTCTACCTCGCTGGTGTCCGCTTCCAGCAACTCACCTGAAATGATATGCCCAAGATACTCTAGTTGGGGTTAACCTAAAATGTACTTTTTCATATTCACAAACAGTTGGTGCTTTCTCAAAAGCTGCAGTACCTCTGTCAAGTGTTCAGTGTGGTCCCGTTCATCCTTGCTATAGATAAGGATGTCATCAAAAAATAGTTGAGCAAACCTTCTCAAGTATGGCTTCAAGACCTTGTTTGTTAAACTCAAAAAAATTGTGGGGTGAAAATTGTGTCCTCCTTGTTGGAGAATTGTCATATAAATATTGTATGATACAAGCTGATTTAAAGCCCTGAAAATTAGCTAAATTGCTACAACTATGCTATCCTAATTAAAGATAGAATAATGTATTTACATATTACAGTTACACACAATTGCATAGACTTTGCTGGCTTTAAAGTTCCAGAAATACTATGCTATGATTTGCTGATTTAAATCACCACTGAAATCTTGCCAATTAGTCCCACTAATTTTGCCAATCAATCCTATTGACACCACCCTCAAATTGATGCTAGTAAATCTACAAGCATCAATTTGCTAACTAGGAAATTATGGTGCTGACGTGTTAAGGATTTGGTGAAGATGTCAGCAATCTGAACAGATGTCGAGACATGAGGTAGAGTGATAACTCTACGGTCATATGCTTCCCTAATAGAGTGACAATCAACCTCTATGTGCTTTGTTTGTTCATGGCAAACCGGATTTGCTACAATTTGTATAGCACTTGTGTTGTCAGCATGTATCGGGGTTGGTTGTGGTTGAGAAAAACTAAGTTCTGTGAAAAGACCATGCAACCAAATTATGTCAAAGCATGCAACAGACATGGCACGATAGTCTGATTCAGTGGATGATTTAGAGACTGAGTCTTGTTTCTTGCATTTTCATGAGATGGGAGCATCACTCAAAACATACACCAACTAGTTGTAGATTTCATTGTGTCCGAACATCCATCCCAATCAGCATCACTGTAAGCTTGGAGATGGAGTGATGAACCCGTATGGAAGAATAAGCCACACTTCGGAGTGCCAAGGAGGTATCGAATGATGCGGTGCACTGCAGAAAGGTGGAGATGTTGGGGGGATTGCATGAACTTGCTAACTGTGTGGACAACATAAGAAATATCTGGACGAGTAATGGTTAGGTAGATAAGATTGCCAACTAGCTTGCGATATAAAGTTGGATCTTTTAGAAGATTACCTTCACCTTGCCTATATTTCACATTAATTTCCATGGGTGTGTTAGTAGAGGTTGCATTGCTTAGGCCGACTGATTGGATTGGATCCTAAATATACTTGTGTTGATTGAGAAATATGCCTTTAGGTTGATAATGCATTTCTAGCCCCACGAAGTAAGTGAGCTGACCAAGTTCTTTCATGTGAAAAGTTGAATGCAACAATTGCTTAATTGTAGAGATGGCCTCTTGTTCAGAACCAGTCACCACAATGTCGTCCACATAAACAAGGAGTACCACAATTCCATTAGAAGTCCTTTGTAGAAAAAGGGATGGATCATATTGACTTTGTGTGAATGAAAAACCAAGTAGTGTGGATTGAAACTTCTCAAACCATACACTTGGTGCCTGTTTCAAGCCATATAAAGAGCGTTTTAATTTGCAAACAGTATTAGGTGAAGGTGTAGCCATACCGGTAGGAAGTTTAATGTAAACTTCCTCCATGAGATCACCACGGAGGAATGCATTTTTGATATCCATTTGATGTAATTGCTAGGATTGGGATGCAGGAAGGGCTAGAATAGTGCGAATTGTGGTCATCTTGGCAACAGGTGCAAAGGTCTCATCATAGTCAAGCCCATACTATTGCTTATTTCCAAGAACAACCAGATGAGATGCACCTTGTGTTGGTCTATAGATCCATCTGAGCGAAGCTTTATAGCGAATACAAACTTGCTGCCAAGAGGTTTAATAGATGAGGGACATTAGACAACATCCCACGTTTGGTTTTCTTCTAGTGCTAGAGGTTCTGTTTCAATAGCTTTCTGCCAACATTCATGCTCCATTGCCTATTTATAGGAAGAAGGAATCAAAATAGATGCTAAAGTTGCTATCAAGGATAAAGGAGAGGAGAAACCATACTTTTCTGGTGGTTTATGAACGCGAGAACTACATCGTAAAGGAGCGGTTCTGAATTAAGCACAGGAGCAACAATTCGTGAGTGGGCCCAGTAGGTGCGGAAGGCTGATTTGGAGCGGCTTTATTACGTCTTTGGTAAGTCAAGAGGGGATTTGGTGATGATGGTCCTGTAGAAGTGTTAGAAAATACTGGCAAAACAGAAATTTAGGACGGAGAGGGAGGGTCATGATTAGTTGCAAAGTATTTGTTTTCTTGAAAGATGACATTTCTAAAAACCCGAATCCGATGCAAATTAAGATCATAACACTGAAAACCTTTTTGGTGAGCAGAGTATCCAAGATAGGCGCACTTAACAGACTAAACAATGAGCTTGGTGCGTTCTTGTGGAGGAAGATGGGCGTGACACACACAACCAAAAGTACGCAGATTAGAATATGTGGTTGGATGACCAAATAATCGCGAGAAAGGAGAGTCATTGTTCAATGATGGAGAAGGCAAGCAATTAATAAGATAGACAACAATGGATAGAGCTTCACACCAAAACCGAGATGGCACAGAAATTCCAACAAAGGGGTGCGAGCAACATCAAGAAAATGGTGATTTTTTCTTTTAGCGACCTCGTTTTGTTGGGGAGTGGAAGGCCACGACCTTTGAGATAAAATACCATTAGTTCGCAAGAATTCTTGAAATAAATGAGATGTGTATTTCCCCCATTGTCAGGCTGGAGAAGTTTAATTTGAAGAAAATTGGGTTTGGATGTAAGCATGAAAACATTTGAAAGCAGAGAATGCTTCATCTTTAGAGCGCAAAAAATAGATCCATGTGAAACGACATGTGAAACGACTGTAGTTGTCAATAAAAGTAATGAGCATGAGATATTACAGGTGCCATACCCCATAAATCACTATATATCATATCAGAAGGTTGTCCGGCATTTGGTTGATGAGTAGGGAAAGGTAGTACGTTACTTTGCCAAGTTTACAAGAAATGCAATCAAATTGAGCAACATTAAGTGATGAAGACTCTTTATTTCCAAGAAAACCAGATTTCAACAAATCATGAAGTACATTTGAGTTTGGATGTCCAAGATGCTATGGTAATCAACCCTAGCAGTATTATAAAAAACAAAAAGGTAAGGAAATGCAAGAAGACAGAGAAATGGAGTGGAAAAAGGCGTCCAACTTTTGGCCCCTTCGCAGTAATCTTCCCTGAGTGTTGATCTTGCACAAGACAACCAGATTTTGAGAATTCAACTCGATAATCATTATCTACTAATTGACCAACAGAGATAGAGGCCGGGAGAAACCAAAACATTAGTTAAAGATGAAGAAATATCCCTAGTGGCTGTGATGGGTAAATGGTTTCCATCAACAGTAAGAATTTTGAGATTTTCAGAATATTTTGTGACATTAGTAAGAGTTTCAACATTGTTGGTCATATGGTTCGAAATCACTGAATCAAAGTACCAAGGAAAACAAGGTTTACCTGAGAATCCCAAAGCTGAAAATGCTAAAATGATCATTTGTTGAACCATTTTAGGGGTCAAAGTTTGACTAGGGACAGCAGCATTAGTTGGACAGATGTTGTATCTGCAGAAGTTCTAGCAGAAAAAGAACCAATCAAGGCAATAAAAGTTGTTGCAGTTTGCTTGGGTGGTCTTGTTGGACATTCTTTGATGATATGTACCTCTTTTTTGCAATAGTTGCATAACTTGTTTGGACAGTCTGAAGCAAAATGTCAAAGTCTTTTGCAACAAAAACACGGGGTTGTACTCATGTCCCGTCACCTTGGTTTGCCTTGTGCTACATACACCACTGGAACAGAGGTGGATCTTTGTTGTTCCCTAGTTGTTTGTGTGAGGATTCGTTGTTCTTCACGAAACAAATCGTTGAGACATGCATCCAAAGAGGGTACAGGTTCTCTGGTCATGAGATTAGATCGGATACCTTCAAAATCAAATCTCAATTTCATAAGAAATTGGTCTCGTTTAGTGGTATTGAACGGATTGTACCGAACTAAGGCCTTCATGAGTCAAATTTTCATAGACAATGTTAGTGTATTTAGCCCAAAGGTTCATAAAATGAGAATAACAATCAGAGAGTGAGAGATTGTCCTGTTGAAAAATGGCTATTTCGTGTTCAAGCTGCAATCTATGAGTAGTGTTATTCTGACTATATACTTTGACGAAACTGGCACAGCTACCTGAGATTGCAAGGCTCTAGTACCAGTTGATGAAACTGGCACTAAATCACCCAAAAAGAAAAGGACTGAATAACTCCCCTGGTTTGTTGATGACAGAGCTGAAATCCTAATAATGACAAAACATTGTATAAAGGCAGAACAGGAAATACATTAAAGTAGCAGCAGCAAATACAGTAATAGTATAACAAAGAACAAGTAAAATGGCCAAGGTTTTGTAAGGGGCCCTTCACCTTCCAAGAGACTGCTTTAGAATTTGCCTGCTTATCTCCAACCACCCTCCTTTTCCTTCCTATAGTCACCACATCCGAAATTTCCTCTTTCATTCTCCCTAGATAGCTCAACATAATTGATTCCGAAATATCCCCCAAAATATCCTCTTTCCCTTTCCAGAAACAGCTTAGCATAGCTGACTCTGGAATATCCCTGTGTAATTCATTTATTTTTCATATTTCAGCTGGAGCAGCTCCAGCCCATTTTTTTTAGACAATGATCCTCTAAAGTAATATTCCATTTTAGATAGTAAAGTGATCATTGGATCAATAAAGTAGGAATATGTTCTACTCCCTCCCGTCCAACTGTCACTTCAACCAATTTATGTTGGTCCAAATTATTTGTCATTCTCGCTTGTCAATGCAAAATTTATTGTTATGTTTACAATTGTATCCCTAATTTATTAGTCTTGAAAATAGTAACTTTTCAATACTATCTCTATCTCTCTTTATTATGAAACACTTCAACTAAATTAAATAAAGGTACTTTAGTAAATTTACTATTTAAATCACTCTTGATTTTGAGTATCTTAATACTCGTGCATTGGGCCAGAGTGACACTTAAAATGGATTGGAGAAAGTACTTTTTACATTATTCATCTAATGGTGTGGTCTCTCACTTTGTGAGGGATTCACCTTAGAGAATTGATTTTTCATTTTTGTATATACTCTAGTCACATTGGGCTTCCCTTTGGGCTGGGGATATCTATCATCTACCCTTTTGATGAAAAAATCATCTTTTGTAAGAGTGATATATAGTGCCTACAACATCTACCTAGTGTAGGCTTTCTTGGATGGCCTTAATTCTTACATTCATTCTAATATGATGACCCGAGAGCCTTTTTTGTTATATATTCATTTATGTTTTATTGCTTCTAATGATGATTCTTTTGTTTTTTTTGTCCTGTCTGTAGATTCACGTAGATAAGAACATAAGCAGTCAAGTAGCTAGAGAAGGAAACGTTTTCAATTCCATTTTTCCAACTTACAGTAAATTGGATATAGAGCTTATCAAGAGAGAAAAGATGCAGAAGGAAGTGTCGCTTGCAGATCAGATCAAAGCCGCTAGGGACAAAAAAGCCGAACTCCATTGACATGGAATCTACTACATATTCTGATTGGTGATCATTCATTTATTTGGAAGTTTATAGGTAGATTTTTGTTTCCATGTTGGAACAAATAGTTGATCAGGTGTGTGTAGAACAAGGTGACCGCTATTGGTAGTTTGTTGGATAGGAAACTGGGCTGAGCAGTTTGATCTCATGATCCATGCTTTTGCTTGGCTTTGGATGCATCTTTGCTCTTACTTACCCCCTTTTAATAGATTCCTTCAAAGCATCAAAAGCGCAATCGCTTGTGGTCATTGATAATTTTGGATTTCGTAAGTTCAATCAGCTTACTCAAGGAAAGTAAAATCATGGAATGTGTTAAAAAACAATGAGTACCTTTGCTGCATGACCCTTTAGCAACATTGTTGACTGAACTGACTGTCAATATCGATTGGGCCGTGTAAGAGTTAAGTTTGTAGACACTTAGTTAAATATGTTGTTTATATAATTATTGTTTGCTAGCCTTGGAGTTTGTGGTCAGGGCGTTGAATACTACGTTCATCTAAAAAATTACCAATGTAGACGGAAAATTTTAAAGGTGATTTAGAAGTTGAATTGGATGCCAATTCTAAGACTGGGAGTGGCGATTTTAGTGGCTTTTAATGGTGGAAAGGATGATGGCAAAGGAGGTAAAATTGATGGAAATTTTAAAACACTAGCTGAGTTAACCAGTGACGACATATGAGGACTGGAGCTTGAAACTGATCTTTCAACTTTTGTGTTTTGTGGCAAGTATGGTAGGCACCATGGCTTTGCAGCAAGGAAAGACATAATCAAACAAGACTATAGAAAGCGTAAGATAATGATGCATTACGCTACAGGCAGGGGTCTTAGGAAGAATAAGCACTTGAAGAGGTTAGACAAAGCGAGACAGGCTAGACCACTTAGCCGAACCAATTGCCGAGCAAGGATTCATGTATGCTTTGATTACATAGCAAACAAGTGGAATGTGACTATTTGAGGAGTCACAAATCATGGGGGCAAAGGCTTATAATGATGGTGAGACATTTTTTGTTGATCACACAATATGAAGTACATGTAGGCGACTGCGTATTTCCATGACAAATTTTCTCGTAAGATAAGAACAATATCTCGGTATGAGGGAATTAATTCGTTAATCAAGAATTGTGCCCACAGAAAGAAAATGCCTTTTAGAATTCGTGTGTAATTTTAAACAAGTACTGAGGAATTATAGACACAACGAGCACATCGCCGACTACATCTCTACCTAAAAGGATCCTGTGCTGTCAACGTGCTTGCATAAGTATGGGCACGAGGCATCAAAAGTCTTCACGTGGGAAATGTTCTACGGAATCAAAAGTGGGATGGAAGAATGTGGTGAATTCAATGTTGTGTGCCAAACATAAATGGGTCAAAAGGTTGTGTTAGGAGTACAAAGATTCACTACTTCGACGAAATCGTACGAGGTTCGGGATGATATAACTAAGTCGAGATTTTTATGTGATTGTAGGCTGTTTGAATCTCGTGGCATCTCATGTTGTCATAATTATTTTTTAATGAGAGTTGAGTGTATTGTATCTATCTGAAAATTGTTATCGACATCTAAGGGACTAACTCTCTCACGAAAGTCTTTTGAGAATGCTTTTAATAAAAATATGCATTTCAACTTCAATTTTTAACAAATGAAAATATTCTTTTTTTTTTAATAAACATAAACTCGTTACAATAAATACAAATATACATGTAAAATATGTGACTGGTTCAAAGATCTTGCCTGCACACAATTGGAGCACTCTAGACACTTACTCGATTACAAATTTAAATAAAATCTAACATCCTATGGATAGCTTTGCCACAAGGTGACTGTTAACTCACGAATCCTGACGTCGCTGCAACTAAACATAATCTCCATGCTTTGCTACTTCTACATCTTAACCTACAATTGGAGGGAGAAGTTGAGGGATGAGAACTCTAGCAAGAGCTTAGTGAGCGAGAGATCACTTACTGCACCCACAAGAAGTTTCGAAACATAGACATACATATGCAATACATAATAATATTATACATACAAAAATATCATAATATCATAATAATAATAATAATACATAAGCTTTCATAAAATGTTAAAACAAATAGCATAGGAAGCTATATCTAGACAGATGGATTCTGAACATTACGGTCTAACTTATAACGCACTACCCAAGTACCTAGGCCATGATAGTTGGGATACACTACCCGAGTCCATAGATTCCTGATAGTTAGTTCAATGCATTACCCAAGCTCCTAAGCCATGATAGTTGGGATATGCAACCCGAGTCCATAGATTCTTGGTAGTTAATTCTAATCATGACTAGAATGATACCAATAGTCAACGCAGGCTGTCGCTGACTTACAGTCCAATCTTAGATATAATTTCCTTAAAAATATTTTTAAAATAACATGAACATGATAACTAAAAAACTTAAATAACTACTAAATGATAACTGAAATAATTGAAATAACTAATATTTGAAATCCATACATACACATGCAACATGTTGATCTTTATGTAATAAAACAATTGTCCCATGACTTTTCTAAAATGATTTTCATGCTTTTCTAGAATACTTTCATAAATTATTTCATAAATAATTTCGTGAATAATTTCATAAACAATTTTGTAACGTTCATAAATATAATTTTCATAAAAAAAAATGTTTTGCAAATCTTTTCGTAAATACTTATTTTCCATAAATGCTTTAAATATGCATAAATATAGAATAATAACTAAAATAAGTTATGAGAAACAACCCACTCATCTAAAGTTGCTAAAGACTGACGGTCGTCCTTCGTCCTTCACGAGCTCAGTAGGAACTCGAACGATCTAACGGCATAACACTGACATCCTATGTAGAGGCACTACTTCCCCCCACAAACAAAAATATTAACTAAAGTGAATAGTCCCACTAGAAGCGGAGCCTTCAAGCTCTTGAGTGAACTAGCAAGTTTAAACACTCTGGAGTAGTTCTATTTATAAGGGAAAACTAACCTGCCCCTCAAGTCACTACAATCAATGTGAAACTAAACTTCGCACTAAATTCCTTTACCTTTTTATTTTTAAACTAAATCTAAAAGAGATTATTAATAAATTTTAAAATCAAAATAATTAAAAATCAATTATTTTAAATTTCAAAATTATCCAAATAATAAAGGAAGCATTATTTAATTTTTTAAACCGTCTTATTTAAAATTTGAAAGCATCTTATCTTACCTTTTACTTCCTATTTAAATTTTAAAAGCATCTTACCTTATTTTCTATTTCCTATTTAATTTTTTTTAAGATATAAAAACAAAATCTCATGTCCTCTAAAACAAAAACAAAGTAAAATAAAATAAAAAATTGATTACTACAAAATGTCAATATTTTTTTTTACCAAAAGAGTACACTTCAACTTATTTAGGGACGCTATCCTACAGTGACTGAACCTATGGGTCATTATGTATGCTATGCATTCTTGAAAGTCTTATTTGTAAATGGTGACAAAGGGTGCAATTGATATCCCTGATTCCAGCAAAGAGGATTGAGGAAGATAAAGTGAAGATCTTGCGTATCGTTGCACTTGTTGCTGTTAATAACAAAGCAAGTCGTATTGCATAAGATAATTGGACCGAGGGGGTGATTCCTCAATGCATTTTGGATCCTGGAGCTCCTCTGCGGGTTCAGGATTGTCGGGAAGGGTACCTGCAAGGACTCCAATGCTCAAGCCAGTGAAGGTTGGAAGCAATAATGAAGTCAAGGGGGAATGGGTTCTTGGTGTTCCTGGTGTGCTGCTTAGGTTTAAATACCTGAGTGGGAGCCGTGAATTCCGCTATCCAAGGTTCGGGGAGTGTTGCTCGTTGAGGGGAGGATATCACGGTCCGTGAATCTCTCTGATCGATGGCGAGGAGCTTGCCTGAGCCGGGTCGATCCGTGGACCTTTGGGTATAAGTTCCAGGATGGGCCTTTATGACCCAGTCCATAACAATAATCATGCCAATTTCAACGAGGTTGTTAGCGCTAAGCTGCTTACTAGGCGTGAGATGCGACGGGATCCAATGATGAAGACCAAAGGTGTGCTTGTAAAGAGAAAGTACGGAAAAAATAGGAGACACTACTCTAATGGAAACAATTGGAAATACGGTCTGACATGTCGATTTAATGAATAAGAGGGTGATGATGAATTCATGACGAATGATGAAGTTTCTTGCTAAAAAAATAATGCTAAAAGAATACATGATGTTAGTGTTATCATGCACAAATATTTACTAACATATAATTTGTGCGTATGTGTACGACTATTGGAGTATCCAAGTCAATTTAATTTGTGATACCTACCTAACAAAATGGAAAAGCATGGATATGAGGAAGTTCTAGGTTCAGTCAACAATGCCAACCTTTATTGAACAACTTCAAGTATGAATCAGAAGGTACATAGCTAACAAGTCGACACGTATTATGGTCAGAATAATGACCTCGATTATTATGTTTGCAGAGTCCAAAGGAATAATTCATCAAAAAGAAGTAAAACAAAAATTAATATTAAAATTGAACAATCTGTCAAGGCTCCAGTTACAGAAGTATCTGAGATAATTTTGTAACTTGGACATTGAATGTGGCTCAAGAGATTGGAGAGATAAACTCGATTGTTGTAGTTGTAGTGATGGTGAGATGAATTTGAGCGGCAGTGATGGTACCTACAAAAGACACTCCGATGCCCAAGTAAGTATATTTCTTAAGTGTTTTTAGTGTAAATTAGATAAAACATACTTGAGTTTGAGTATTGCTCTTTCTTATATAGTTCTGTTGAAACACCCTAGTTAGCTGGCCTATGCTTAAGTCATAAGCCCTCCAGACTAGGTGGTTTTCTCTTGGTGAAGCGAACTCTTATTGTTCCCTAATATGTTGCAATATAGGGTTTTACTCAAATTAGAGGCCATTTCAAAACTTTTCACAATTACTGGTACTTCGAACATAGAGCCATGCGGATAGGTAGTCGTATAATCGATAAAGCAATAGATGACGAAGTCTCGCCTACCTAGTTATCCATTAACATATAAGCGCATACATATTCGGCCAAAAGTATCAGTTACATGTACATTAGTTCTCATTACATTTACATTTTCAAACAATACATACTATATACAAACAGCACACCTAGGTACGGACGGGAACTACCCGTTGCGTAACTATGTCTAGGTACAATATGGCTCCGCGGATGGGTACTACCCATTGCGCTGTTGTATACGCCTACTATCACTATTTCTATCCTGACCTAGCTGATCCATTGCAAGCTCGCTACTGTCCCGCCCGTTCCCGTGGGCTACTCGTCTGACCCCTCTTCCTCTGCTGGATCCTCATCCTCATCCTCGCTGGATAAGGTGGTCACTGCCGTGAAGTCACGGTGGGCATAGTGATGTGATAATTCCGGGGTTACCCTCTTCCTCGCTGTGGTCCGAAGGCCTCGACCGCAGGATGGTAGAGCAAACGTCCTCACGTCAGCTGCGGGCTCCGACTCTGGCTCTGGCTCTGGCTCAGAAGGAGGAGCCTCATCCTTGCCATTGAGGTTAATCAGGTCGTAGCTACTGGCTCCTAGGTATCGGTGAGGACCCTGGTCCTCGGGGTATCCGTCGAGGCAATGCAGGCTGTGGCTGAGGCTTTGCGGGTAAGTTGGCAGGCGCGAACGTATAGGTCTCGATGAGGGTGTGCGTCCTGAAGTTCCGTTGTCGGGTGCATGTAAATATCCAAACATCCTTCACAGGCAGTGATGACATCTATTCGATCTGGAGTCATACACGAGTGGGGGTAAGAACGGATTCGTTCTTAGTGGAAACCCTAAGTGGTCTCTATCATTCATTTCTCGGGCAGAGTCGAGGCCACTCAGGAAACTTCTAAGTGTCATGCATACTATCCCCTACTAATTATTATTCTTGGGCCTATGTCCTGAGCAGCTTTATCTAATTTACTAGGTGATTGGGTGTAACAACCCAAGTTTTTCCTTCGCAAAAAATTTCACTTAATAAATAATTAAGAGCATGTTAATAAGGAAAAGATGAGATAAAAAT
>QANU01035304.1:0-13135 GCA_003254905.1 Nissolia schottii
CTGAGCGACGCTTCGTCTAGAATCTTCTCTTTTAAGCATTTTTCCAATTCTGCCCTTTCTTTCGATTCTTCATGGGATTATTCTTTATAAATTATGCTTGCATCCATTCTTCAAAATATATTAATATCCTACAAAACATAGAGATTTAATTAGATAATTCTTTAAAATATGTGAGAATAAGTGCCATTTTGAATGATGAAAATTGTGTATTTTGGGCACTTATCACCAGCCCTCAAGCACCCGAAGCCCACACACACATACACTCCAAAGTCTTTCATTTTCATCTTCCAAAGTTTCCTAACCCTAATGCTCCAAAGCTCCACCAAAGTTCATCCATCACCATCATCCTTTGCCTCAAATTCACTCTTAAACTCATGAAGGAGGTCAACAAGTAGCAAGGTTTTGAGTTCTCTTCACATGGTGAGAAGACACCAAGCTTTCATAGCTTAAGTTTCCATAACCATTCAAGGTTTTCACTTCTTGACAAAGAAGACTTCAAGCAAGCAACCAAGCTTGATTTCATCCTTTTTCCATCACCAACAAGCTCTTTAGGAAGTGGGTAACTCTAGTTCCTCACCTCTTGATGGTGGATGAGTGTTTATGTATTTATATGATTATGTGCATGTGTATGTGATTTATTGATTTTGTGATGAAATATGTTAGAAATGATGCTAGGATTTAGGAAGATGATTCTGAAGGGTCTTGTGACCTGGATTAGATAGGATTATTATGTGTGAAATATGTGTAAAACTCATGTAGGGTTCCATGGAAGCAAAGGAGAGGAAAGGGAAGAAATGGTGCATTCAGTTTTCAGGTTTCGCCCAGTGGTCGCTGAGCGATGCTCTGGCGCCGCTGAGTGGAATGCACGTAAACTTCAGCACTGAGCGGTAGGCGGTTGCCGCTGAGCGATCTGAAGCCCACGTGGAAAGTCCGAAAAGATATTTTCTTAAAGGATACAAGTCGGTGGAGATATTTTAAAAAGTTGTCAGACCGCTAAGCGATGGAGCTCTTACCGCTAAGCGATAAGACCCCTATCGCTGAGCGAAACAGATCTCAGAGCTGAGCGATAGAGCTCAAACCGCTGAGCGAAGCATAGTTTTCGCTGATCGGCTTGGGACCCGAATGTATTGGAATCCCTCTTGAGACACATAATCTGTTGTTTGATGCCATAGCTATGATTGATAATTGAAATGTATGCAATTCATGCCGTATGGGAATATGAGAAGAATATGTACTGAACTTATGAATTTCAGGTAGTCTGTGATATGATGCGTAGCATTACATGCATTCATGCTAGAACAAGTTAAAGAATTAGAAATAACTCTGAGATAAGTAAATATTCTGAAATGAACCATAGGAAACAAGTATGCCATGCTGCAGGTACAGAAAAGTCAGAAATGCTGAAAAAGGGCCAATGCCCAATGCTAAAAAGGGCCAATGCCCAATGCTGAAAAGGCCGTGATCACGAGAGCCAAACCATGATCCCACTTCAGGAGGTCAAAGAAGCATCCTGAATGTGGAAGCCCGCCACAGGTGGTGTCAATATGGCATACCTGGAGGTGTGCAGTTACCACACCTTTGCATTGTCGAAAGGGGGCAAGCTAAGGTGGGGGTACAATATCCGCCCACTGTCGAAGGGTCCCGAGGGGGCACACAGCAGGTGGAAGCGCACCGCAGGAAGGTCCAGACAGGGCCTACACTGAGGGTGCGAGGTTATTCCGTCATACTAATGTCAACAGAGGGCATTACTATGGTGGGAATAACATATATTCCAAAAGCAGGTTTATTCTGTTATGCAGGTTTCTGTTATATTCTGTTATGCACATGAACATTCGGTTAGGCATGATTATCAACCATGTTTACTCTGTTATGTCTGAATATCTGATATGTATGATTCTACTGTTATGCTGTTATGACATTATCGTCAAGAGCACGCTCGAGACGGCTAGGTATGTACACGAACTGTTAATAAGCACGAGAACGTAGTAAACAAGAATAGTTCCCCTATCACCTAGTAAAGTAGATAAAGCCGTTCAGAACCTAGGCCAGATAATAATCAGTAGGATGTTTAGTATGCATGTTCACTTAGGAATCTCTGAGCGGCCTGAAGTCCAACCTAATATGAGACTGACTCAAGAACTAAAGTTATTTCCACTGAGAACCTACCGTTCTTATCCCCACTGCTTTATGACTTCAGGTACCGAAGATGAGTCTTATTTTGAGGACGCAGATGAGCCGCCAGCTGAGCCATGAGCGGCTATGACAGGACGAGCCTAGAGATAGATAGATGTTCAGATTTTTGCTAGGGGCATACTGAGTAGTATTCCAGTAGACCTTGTATTTTGCTGTTATGTATTCTGGATCATGTATTTAACATTTTGGTTATGTACATATGATGTATATCTTATCTATTGTATATACAACCATGTGACTGCTATGATGGACCAATGTATGTATTGGATGCTTTATTACCATACTATGATACGCTTTGTTATATTTGTTTCTTTTCAACGCATGGCTCTATTTTAGTAATTATATAATGCAAATGAAAAATTTAAAACGGGTCCATATTTTCTTAAGCAACTATTTTCAAAAGATAACAATGGACTAAGGTATTCCGACCAGGTAGAAAACAACCTAGTGAGCATTGTTTACTACGTACGGGTAAACAGTTAGCTAGGGTGTTTCAACCTGTGACGAGCTTCCACGTTCAGGATGCTTCTTTGACCTCCTGAAGTGGGATCATGGTTTGGCTCTCGTGATCACGGCCTCAGATTATTCAGCATTTGGCATTTAGCCTTTTCAGCATTTTCAGCATTGTTCAGCATTTCTTGCTTTTCTGTACTTGTGGCATGTTATAACTTATTTCCTATGGTTCATTTCAGAATCTTTACTTATCTCATAGTTACTTCTAATCCTTTAAACTTGGCTTATCATGAATGCATGAACTGCCACACATTACATATTACGTGTAATTCACATGTTCACAACATATACTTCACATATTCACATACGGCATATACTTCATATAATTCAGTTATCAATCATAGCTACAGCATTGAATATTGGACTATGTGCCTCAAGAGGGGTTCCATAAAACATTCTGGTCTCTAACTGCTCAGCGGAAACTATTACCCGCTCAGCGGTTTGAGCTCTAGCGCTCGGCGCTGAAAACATTTTCGCTTAGCGGTAGGAGTCTTATCGCTCAGCGGTAAGAGTCCCATCGCTCAGCGGTCTGACAACTTTTCAAAATATCTCCACCGACTTTATCTTTTAAGAAAAATATCTTTTTATCCTTATCTTTATCCACGGTGGACCTCAGATCGCTCAGCGGTAACCACCTTCCGCTCAGCGGCGCCAGAGGATCGCTCAGCGGTCACTGGGCGAACTGAAAACCGAATGCACCATTTTCTCCCATTTCTTCCCCCTTGCTTCCATGGAACCTGCTTGAGTTTCTACACATATTCCACACATAATAATCCTATCTAATCCAGGTCACCAGACCCTTCAGAATCATCTTCCTAAGTCCTAGCATCATTTCTAGCATATATGATCATATATTCAAGAATCACACACACACATATAATCACATAACAATCATTCACCATCAAAGAGGTGAGGAACTAGAGTTACCCACTTCCTAAATAGCTTCTTGATGATGGAGAAAAGATGAACTTGAAGCTTTACTTGCTTGCTTGAGTTCTTTTGCCAAGAAGTGATAAGCTTAGGTTATGGAGGTTTAGGGTTATGAAAACTTGGTGTTCTTTGCTCCAAGTGAAGAGAAACTCACAACCTTGCTAATTACTTGTCTTCTTGATGAATTTGGGAGTGGATTAAGGTGATGAAAGGCAAAGGATGATGGTGGTGGAAAAGCTTTGGAACTTTGCTTATGGCATAGAAGATGATGAGTTTAGTTTTTTGAGTGTGTTTTATGTGTGTGGCTTCGGGGAACATGAGGGCTGGCCGTAGGGGTTTTGGGCCATTGGCCATACATATTTCTATTTTTCTCCGTGTGTTTTCGGTCGTGTTCACTCATTAATTATTTATGCACGGAAGTCCTAAAAATATTTCGGATATACCGTTGTGACCTATTAATTTTTCTTGTTAATATTTAATTCTTTATTGAGATATTCTCAAATTTATTTTTATTTTCATAATAATGTATTTTACAGACTCCTTTGAGTCGTGATTAAATTCTAAGAATAACCTAATATCGACCCGAATGTCACCGGACGCCACGAGATCGCAAACTTATTATTTTTAACTAATATTATAGGAATTAAAATTAATACTTAGATTTTATTTTATTTTTATTTTTATCTTTTCCTTATTAATATATTGTTAATTATCTATTATGCAGAGTTTTAATAAAGGGAAAAACTCGGGTTGTTACAGCATGCCTGAGGAAATCCACTCGCCCGAGGGCGGCGTCCTCCATATCATGTCAATGCTTGAGGAAATCTGCTCGCCCTATGGTGGCGTCCTCCATATCAAGTAAATGCTTGAGGAAATCTGCTCGTTCTATGGCGGCGTCCTCCATATCATGTAAATGCTTGAGGAAATCTGATGAGGACATGATCAAGGGCAAAAAACAAGAGGCAATTAAAGGACTTGGAGGGCCAATGACAAGGGCCAGAGCTAGAAAAGCAAAAGAGGCTTTACAAAATGTTTTGGCAACAATTTTTAAAGTGAGGCTTAAATTAGAAAATGGTGGATTCAAAATGATTAATTGCATCATGGAAGATGTGGACCAGGTGGTGTAAATTGAATGAGGCTTCTTTGGAGTGTTTTTGTGGACCAGGTGGTGCAACTTGAATGAGGCTTCTTTGGAGTGTCTTTTTTTTAAATTTTGTTTAGCAAATAAGTGGCTATGCCATGAGATTTTTGTTGATTTTTATTCAGCTCGTTTTTTTCATTAGATGACACCATAGTAGCATTAGTTGGTGCTCATTATTAGTTTTCAGTTATGTTTCTTGTGGGTTTTAGTTGCTTTTAGTTTTCAGTTTTGTCTCTTAAGTTTCCAAATGGCAAAACAATATATAGCTTGCCAAATTGTTTAATTTTCGAATTTAAGTTGAATTATAATCAGATTGTGATCATTTTGATAGTTAGAGAGTGATTCTCTAAGTTCTTGAGTGATTCAAGATTGAGACTATCAAAGGATTTCCCAAATTCCTTTGTGTGTTTGTCTCTTTATTTTATTTTCATCAATTCTAATTTGAGACTCCAACTTGGTGATAACATTGGTCATATCATTTGGTATCAGAGCCAGGTTTGAGGTTTCAAAATTTCCTCTACATTTTTTTTCTTGGCCATTGTTATTTCTCTTGTATTCTTGTTCCTTTTCATTTTTTGCTGAACCATTGCAAGAGTTAAGCCTTTATTGATTTGAAAAAAAAAACAAAGAAGAAAAAAAAAGAAAGAGAAAATTCATCCAAAAAAAAAGAAAAAAAAAGATTTGGCTGAGTGGTTCATGCTTGTTGCTAAAACTCATATTTCAAAGGTTTTCTTAAGGTATTATTGTTGTTTTGTGACTTTGGTGGCTATTTTCTTGTTCCTAAACCTTATTAGCCGTCCTAATTCTTGTCTTGACACAATTGGTAGATAGTCCTCTCTGTGGAATCACTTAAGAACTCAAGAGAATTCTAGAGTGGAAAAAGGCAAGAGTGCACATTATAGAAAAAGCCATAAACGAGTGATACACTTGAGTGTGGTGAGAAATTATTGGTTACATTTGATTTGTTTGTTTTAAGATGGCAGGTGATAATCCATGATGGAGGAGGAATTTCACAATTCCAAATACAAGCTCTTACACAACATTTTGAGAGATTGTTGAAACAATCAATGGATTCTCTCAATGACCGTCTGGACAACTTGGAGGAACGGAGGAGTTCTCAAGGAGAGGATGAACGAAGAGAAAGAAGAAGGATGGATGATAACAACATTCCTAGACAAAACCGAATTGAGGGTGTTAAACTCAACATTCCTCCATTCAAGGGTAGGAGTGATCCAGAGGCTTATTTAGAGTGGGAGCTCAAGATTGAGCACGTCTTCTCTTGTAACAACTATGAAGAGGAGCAAAAGGTGAAGCTTGCCGCCGCGGAATTTTCAGATTATGCACTTGTGTGGTGGAATAAGCTACAAAAGGAGAGGTTGAGGAATGAGGAACCAATGGTGGAAAATTGGGCAGAAATGAAGAGAATCATGAGAAAGAGGTATATTCCCACTAGTTATGCTAGAGATATGAAACTCAAGCTCCAAAGGTTGTCTCAAGGCAGCAAGGGGGTTGAGGAGTACTTTAAGGAGATAGAGATGCTAATGATTCAAGCCAAAGTCCATGAGGATGAAGAGGTAACCATGCTACGTTTTCTTAATGGTTTGAATAATGATATTCGAGATATTGTGGAATTACAGGAGTTTGTTGAAATGGAGGAGTTGTTACACAAAGCTATGCAAGTGGAGCAACAACTTAAGAGGAAAGGCGTGGCTAGGAGAAGCTCAGCCAACTTGAATTCTTCTAGTTGGAGGGACAAATTTAAAAAGGAAGGGGCTGCCACTTCTAGCAATCCAGCACCTACAACTCAAGGAAAGGCACCTTCAAAGGCCTTAGAATAACCCAACAAAAAGAATAGAAAGGTGAAGTGTTTCAAATGCTTGGGCTTGGGTTACTATTCCTATGAGTGTCCCTCAAAGAAAGTGATTCTTCTCAAGGATAGTGGGGAGTATACTAGCAAGTCCGAAGCTAGTGAAGGAGATGATGAGGAAGAGGAAGATGAAGAGGAGGCCGTGGAGGGAGAAATGTTGATGGTAAGGAGGTTGTTGGGTAACCAATTAAAGCCTACAGATGAATCCCAAAGAGAGAATATTTTCCACACTAGATGTTCTATCAATGGGAAAGTTTGCATGATGATAATTGATGTTGGAAGTTGTACTAATGTGGCTAGTGATATATTAGTGTCAAACCTGAATTTAGACACTAAACCTCACCCTAGGCCATACAAACTTCAATGGCTTAGTGAGGGCGGAGAGGTACAAGTGAAGCAGCAAGTAGAAGTGGAGTTTTCCATTGGGAAATACAAAGATAAGGTGCTATGTGATGTAGTACCAATGGAGGCCAGCCACTTACTTTTGGGGAGGCCATGGCAATTTGACACTAGAGCATTCCATGATGGATTTACCAACAAAATTTCTTTCGTGCGCCAAGGCAAGAAAGTGATACTCAAACCATTGAGTCCTAGTGAGGTGTGTGAGGATCAAATGAGAATGAGAGAAAACATTATGCAAGAGAGAAAAGGAAAACAAAAAGTGAGTGAAATACTTGAGAGAAAACAAAGAGAGAAGAAAAAAAGTGAAATACTTGAGGAAAAACACAATTTTTTGATCAAGGAAAAAGAGGTGAAGAGGGTGTTTCTTGCAAAACAACCCCTCTATGTACTGTATTGTAAAAATCAGATTTTGAACACTAACAATTTTGATAATTTTGAATTGCCTTTTAGTGTCAAATCTATTTTGCAGGAATTTCAAGATGTGTTTTCTAGTGTTCCAAGTGGGCTACCACCTTTGAGAGGAATAGAACATCAGATTGATCTCATTCTTGGAGCATCTTTGCCCAATAGGCCTGCTTACCGAAGTAATCCACAAGAGACCAAAGAAATTCAGCAACAAGTGGATGAACTAATGAGTAAGGGATGGGTAAGAGATAGCATGGGTCCTTGTGTTGTTCTTGTTATTTTAGTACCTAAAAAGGATGGAACATGGAGGATGTATTCTGATTGTATAGCTCTTAATAACATCACCATCAAGTATAGGCATCCTATACCTAGGCTTGATGATCTTCTTGATGAATTGCATGGTGCATCCTATTTTTCAAAAATTGACTTAAAAAGTGGCTACAATCAAATCCGAATTAGGGAAGGTGATGAATGGAAAACTGCATTTAAAACAAAGTTTGGTTTGTATGAATGGTTAGTTATGCGAGACGGGAAACTAAATCCCCAAATCCTCAGAAGGGAGAAGGGTAAGCGACTAGGTTTTAGGACCCCAGAAATTTTTCGGAACCGTCGGCCGAGTTTCGACTCCAACGGGAGAGGTTTAGGATACTGGGAAGCACTGGTGGTAGTTCTTGGCCGGGCAAGGATATCGAAAATCCCCGAATGGCAACTCCCCGATCGAAGGGAAAAATTTATGGATCACAACGGTATGTCCGAAATATTTTTCAGACAACCGGGGGGATAAATCGGACAAAACACGACCAAACAAAACCGGAACCGGTCCTTGTGAGGTTTTTATCTCCATCAGGAGATATTACATATTAAAAATAAATAAATAAATAATAAATGAAGAAACCAGAAGAAAGAAATAAAAAGGGAAAAGAAAAGAGAAAAGAAAAAGAAAAGGAAGCTTCAGTGGCTATAAATAGCCAAGCTGCATAAAGAAAATTCACGTAGCTTTCAGTCACTTTCACAAACGCCAGTCCCGTTCCGACATATCTCAGTTTCTCGCGGGAGTCTCAAAAAAATTATCGAAGCATGCCATAGCGATCAGGAATTTGCGAGTATCAACGCTACCTAGTCAGAATTTCCGTCGGAAGTGGGTAACTCTAAAGCCCACTGTCTATGTGGTTAATTATTTGACTATATATGCGTTATGTTGTGTGTTGGACTGTAAAAACATCTAGTAGTATTTTGGGGAAATGTAGGGTGAAAAGGGTTTTGGGAGATTTTGATGAATGAAATGCATAACTGTACTGATTAGAACCCTAGGAATAGTAAACCTCTGGAGAAAAATGAGAACTGAAGCCTTGGGGTCCTGTTCAAGCAGTTTTCAATCAATTGAATGGAGTTTTCAATCAGATGAAAGCCAATTTCGAGCTTTCAAGCGATTGAATTCTTATTCACTCGAATGAAAGAAAATTCTCAGATTTCAATCGATTGAATCCTAAGTTCATTCGAATGAAAGAACTCGGAAGGATTTCAATCGACTGAATCCCTATTTCAATCGAATGAAAGAACTCGCAGGAATTCATTCAAATGAAACCCTAGACATTCGAATGAATCCTGAAGGACTTGAGATTTTAGTGGTTCCAAGGAGTCCAATGAGTCCGGGTATGTGTATGTTTGTAATTGAAGGCATGCATCATGAGGGGAGGTCGTCATAAGAGTTAGGACGACATTAGATAATTAGAAGTCCACATTAAAAATATAAAGAAGATTATAACTGAACCCTAGGAAATCAAGAAAGGTTAGGAAGGTCCCGACCCCAGTTGGCACGGGAGACCACAGTTAAGGAGTCCAGTTATATGGTTAGGAAACCCCTATTCTCTTGGCAAAGTCTTACAGACACGCCCCTCGCCAATTTGGCAAGACGAATTGGTTAGGAGCAACGCAGGTAAGGAGACCTGATCCCGATATGTAAAACAGGCATAGGCCCAAAGATGCAAAACAGGCATAGGTCTGTATAAATGAAATGATGACTAAGGGGGGCCCACTAAAAGAGAAAAGAGAAACGGATCAAGTCATAGGGCTGATCAACGCGTGTCCACAACTGATCACTCATAGGTTTGGTCCCTTGCCATTCCAGAAAGAGGGGATGGTTGCACTAATTGCATTCGATGTTTACCTCCTATGAGCCTTGCATGGTTAGCTACCATACCGATAAAGAGCGTCGCCGGGTCGATGCAATAGTGGCAAACAGAGGTTGTAGTCCGAGGCCACGGCTACAAAGGTGTAAGGACTAAGTAGGACGCAGCCATAGAGCGCGTAAGAGATCCCCAGATTTCCCCCATGCACTATGATATTAAATGTATGCATTGTTGATTGATGACATGATGATAAGTATGTAGATCTATCTGCCTAAGCATTATGTATACCTGTTCATGCATTGTATATCGTCAAGGACGAATAGTATGTCTCTAATAGCAACGTCCAGTTAAAAAGCACGAAGCCCAGGTAATGACAAAATTAGAGAACCAATCACCTAGTAACATAGATAAAGCTGCTTGGGATGTAGGTACAAGATAATAACTGATAGGATTTAGTATTGCATGAAACGTAGAGGTTCTCCTGAGTGGCTGGAGGATGCCCGAGTAATTGAACTATAGTAGCCACGCCGAGTTTCCACTAAGAACGTAGTCGTTCTTATCCCCACTCGTGTATGACTCTAGTTGACCAGCATGTCGTCACTGCCGCCCAAGGATGTCTGGCTGTTCACGCGCTCCCGACAGCGCAATTATCGGACCTATACCTTATTGGAGACCAGCGCGTTCGCCCCTGCGAACTTCCTAGGAGAGAGTCTGGAGCAGGCCCGTCGCAGGCTTCAAGGGCCAGGGTCATAGCCCATGCGTCCCATATAGATCGACGAGCGTCTAGGCAGCAGCACCCGCGATCCGATTCATGTTGACGGATAGGATGTTCCTCCACCACCGAGACCAGAGCCACCGAGGAGGCCTAAACTAGAGACAGATCTCGAGCCAGCTACACCATCGGTTCGAGGACGAGGCATGCGCACCACCGCCCGCAAGAGCGTTCTCCCAGTGTGACCACGCAGGTTCGTGCCCCGCGAGTTCACCGCCGTGATGGATATCTCCAGCGAGGACGAGGTGGATCCCGCTGAGCCAGAGGAGGATTCGGATGAGTAGCTGCAGGAGAGTCCTTTCAGTGCTGATCGAGGGATGTAGTTAGGTTTGTATCGTACATGCAATGAGTAGTACTCATCCGTGTGCGCAGGTTCCGTTCACTTGTAGTGTTGTGTATATGTATGGTTGTATATAAACTGACGCAGGATATGTATGTCCGTGGTAGGACAAGGATACTTATTATGATACCAATGTATAATTATGTGTGTGTTAATTGTGGGCCGTATGTGTATTTTCCTCGGGTACTCGTCGTACGCCTTCTTTTTCGATCTTATAGGTATGTACTCATGTTTCCTTTACCTTCTTTTTCGATCTATTTATGCGATGTATGATGCGTGTGGCTCGATATATTCGTAGTATGATCAAAAGAAATTTTAAATTGGCCCGTTATTTTATAAAACCCTAATTTCAACCCAGGATATAGAATCATAATGGTTCACAGCACCAGAAGAGCACCACCTAGCCGGGAAGTCTATGACTTAAGCATAGGCCGACTAGCCAGGGTGTTTCATTTGGTATCAGAGCGGTTTGGTCCAACGGAGCCTGAGGAGTGAGCCGCACTATGCTTGCGAGCATGAACCCAGTGTACGCTTGACGAGCTGAGATGCGCTGAGTCGATGAACGCCGATTCCTACGAGGCTGATCACCTCAGGGTTCGCGGATGTCATCGGGGCAGCCATGTTACTCAGAAGAGATGACGCACGACGTTGCTTACGTTGCTAGGTTTTGCAGGGCCATAAGAAAACTGGGATCACGATAGATGAGGCATGTACCGGACCATGATTCGATGCGAACTAGGCCGACAAGTTCAAAAGAGGCTGCAACAGGAGGAGGGAGAGTGATCAGGGGACCTTAGGGAAAGAGGGTAGCTGGGAACAGGAGGGATGGTGTGCTGGAACACCAAAGGGAGGAACACTTCAGGATTCATTCGAATGCTCATTCGAATTCCAGGGAGTCAGTCGAATACTCATTCGATTGCCAGCGGTTCATTCGAATGAATGCAGAAGGGTCATTCGAATGACTGCAGCAGAGTAGCTTAAATTGCAAGGCACCTTCCATTTCTGCAGTCTGTGGCACTCCGACGCCTCCCCACCTCTGTCCTAATGATTGAAGGGGATTGAAAGGTGAGGAGCATAACGGCAAACCCCTCCGATTTCTCGAATTCACCCCTTGATGGGAGAAATTACTCGTTATGGATTTTGGCCCGTCCAAAGGTGATTTTGGCCGAAACTCCCAACCCCACTTTGCCAACTAGTCTGCCTAGGTACAAAGGGGGTTTTGGACCTGACCCCGAGCCAATACGGCTAGTTCCTTGACATATGACCCGTTAAACCTCGTAATGAGGCAAAAGCCTAGATATGAGCATGATCCTCGCACCCTTGGTCGAATTTGCTCATACGGCTCCCATTCCACTTTCAATGGGTGCACGGAGGCCAGCCGAGGGTAAGCCGAGAGCTGCTGCCCCGCAACATGACTACTTTACCCTTGCCCCTTAACCGGAAGGAAATACCCCCTTAGCCTTGCATTTTCCTTTTAATTTTGTCAACCATGATCCAAATTCCCTCACTCGTTCTCAAGGCACCATCCTTAGGTATCCACGGAAGTAAATAATCAGCCCGAAATCCTAAATTGTCCCATTTTGGACTAAAATGCCCTTAAGGCAAACAAAAGGACTATGAAACACACATTTAAAACAATATTTAGTAAGACTTGAAGATTTAAAAGATAACATAAACGTTGCATTAATAATTAGCCGCAAAGTTACAAAATATCGGAGCCAGCCAAACAATTTCACCAAATTCCCAAAATGCCCCTACCCCCAAATACATACAAAACGTGCGCTGGTTAGCCTATACATAATCCTACGCTACCTATGCTAGTGCTCCTGTAACTCAGGATAGCAACCTAAGAGGGGGGTGAATTAGGTTTTACTTATTTTTCACCGATTTTGGTTCTTTGAAAAATTTGAAACCCTAATCCCCAATTTTAGAACAAGACCCAGCAATTAACCAAGTAATTGATAATGTTAAATGCAGCGGAAATTGTAAATTGCTGAATGTAAAGAGTGTAGGGATAAGAAAGATCACACCAGAGAGTTTATCCTGGTTCACCTTCACAATCCGAAGGCTACGTCCAGTCCCCTGTTTTTGAGGCAGGGTTTTTCCACTATGTAATCTTGTGTTGTGTACAACCTCACACCCGAGGCACTTACACCGACAACTACAAGAGAACACAACCGTTCTCCTGGTTGCACAATGCCTTCACCGAACCCTACGGTGATGATCAGAACACTACACCGAAAACCACGGTGTTTACAATAACCAATTAATTTTGAAGAAGATTTGTACAATGGCTTTGTAACAATCCTAAACTCAGGGAAGGATAATCCTGAATAGAAAGCACTCAAAGATATGAAAGTTAAGGCTCAATACTTTTCTGAGTTTTGGATTGAGAAAGACTTTGAAAATTATGATCAAAACTTTGATCAAAACATGTGAAACT
>QANU01035334.1:0-10546 GCA_003254905.1 Nissolia schottii
CTATGAAATACCCAAAAAAACCCCCAAACCTAGAAAATGAGCCACAATTCTCAACAAGTTTCTTTTTATTAAAAGTATCTGAAGAAGTCCACCTTTTCATGGAAACCAAACATGTCACAAAATAATTTTTAAATAAGAACATCGTTAAAGATTAAAAGATGGCATATGTCACAAAATATTATGAAGCCTACTTGATCTCTTGATTAAATAAATCAAAGTCATAATTTTACTATACTAATTTAATTTTACTATACTAATTTACTAAACTAAATATAATTTTACTATACAAATCGACTCGAAGTACCTCAGACTTGCCAAGCTTGGATTTTTTGCTTCTTCACTTTGATACCTGCAACTCAAACAACGATGTAGCCCTACCATTCCCATACACATCACATGAAACTAAAACTTGGTCTTGTCCTCTTCTTCCAAATAGTGGCCCCTGCAATCAGAATAAGCTTTCTAGCTAGCATTGTGTCTCAAGCTCGTTGATGTTTCCTTTTCCTCCTCTTCCCTTGATCTCCAATATGACGTGACAGAATCATATTGTGTCCCTAGTTGCAAGCAAAATGGTGATGTCAATTGTCATGGTTTGGCAATGACCCTGATTAGTTGGTAGGAGTGTTATTGCAAGCAAGTGATGAATTCTTGAATGAAGTGTTATTATAGTTCAGTTATTATAATAAAATTTAAAATACTATGATTATTTTTCTTCAAACGGATAAACAGATTCTTTAAATCATTTTGTAACTTTTGACTAACCATATTTGTAACAACCCGTCTTCCCCTTAGCAGAATTTCACTGACCAATTGTTGAGATAATTATATTTTTGGGATTTAATTAGTGGAATCAGGAACCCTTAGGAATAAAAATTGTCTGTATTAATATTCCTGTACGTTTTCTGAAAATTTTGTAGACACTAGAACAAACATTTTTTGCCGTCTGAACACAACCGCGCGTCTAAAGTATTCGTAAAAGGTACGGCTACAGACGAGCATTTATAAATACCTAAGTGACCCTAGAATATTACTTAGGAAAAATTAGGAGATCACAAGGATGTGATCGGATTATTTTTAGAACAGCCGGACGCAAAGTACCGGGACCGAAAACGCCAAAACCTGATCAAAATTGATCTGCCGGAGCCCGTAAAATTTTGGCCACAAAACCAGCCAAGGAACAACAAAAGGATCGGCCATGAAGCAGCCCACTTGGCCAAGTCAACATTCAAACCTAGTGAGTCATGAAAATGACATTTGGAATACGGACAAAATAAGGGCATAATTCAGCCAAGAGGCCTATAAATACCTTGAGAAAATGACATGCCCATATCTTGAGAAAATTCCGAATATTTTATTAAAAATATAATGAATAATGCAAAAAATATAATTAATTAATCTTAATTTGAATAAAATTATTAAGGGAGGATAATTTATAGTGAGGAGTATAGATAAACAATTAAAAGTGCTAATCACAAGTGTTTGAATCGAAGAGACAAATATGAAATCAGAAAATCTGAACAAATAAAGCAACACTTGTTTTTGAATCACAACTCATTACAGATATAAATATACGGCAACATACAACACTTGAAATCAAACCCTGCACACACTTTACCACCGCCTCAATTGCATTTTACTGCTCCTCCATTGTTGGGCACCCCCGGATCGTCAGAGATTCAAGGCGTCGCACTCGATCTGGAAAGCATCTCAATCTCGAACAATCTTCAATCCGCAAACTTCTCAGGGAGCATAAACCTTCCCAAACATGCTCTGTCAAAGACTCAAGCTCATCACAATACCTGATTTCTAGATGCTCCAAAGCGCTGAGCTTTGCAATTTCATATGGCAATTCCTTCAATTTATGGAATGAATATATTTCTAGAGTTTTGAGGCGTGTTAAGTTATTCATCATTCCTTCCGGAAAGGATGTCAGGTCACTAATCCAAAGGGCAAGACTCTCAAGACTGCTGAAACTAGAGATTTGCCGCAGTAACTCATTATTACAGGTCCAAACTTCGATTCTTTTAACACAGAGAAGGGGCGGCAACTGAAGTTTTGGGCACTCACCGAATTTCAAATTAGAAAGACGGGGGAACATGTGCCCTCTTTCCACCTTCAACAGCCGCTCCATATTTGGCGAGCTCCACACGCTGAGTTGCTCCAAAGATGGGAAAGCCCTCACCTCCAAATCATCATAGCATTCATCATCATCCATGTACTTCACATTCTCCACGTTATATATCTCAAGTCTTCTTAGAGATTGGAGTTTACCTAGTGAGGGAAGCCGCTGGCATTTTCCGCATCCATCAAGCTCAAGAGAAACTAAATTGCCAAGAACTGAATTGTTTCCCATCCAACATGGCAAGTGCAATCCTTCATATTGACGTATTTTCAACACCTTCAGATTTGAGTGAGGTTGAAGGGCTTCAAGTACTTGCCCAACATCTGTAGTGCCAGACTTAATTTCACCACTTATCTTCCATGACAAGCTTAACTTTCGTAAGTCTTCTTTATCCTTTAAATTGGCCGCTTGAGCTTCGTATAAACTACCAACATTTTCTAGGCCTTTGATGTTTAGCTCTCCTCCCAAATTCAGGTCCCATAACTCTGCCAAACTATGCCTTGTCTCTGTTTTGACAATGTATACACTTAGTGTTCTTAGATGAGACAGTTTGTGAATGTCAGGGAACATGTATGAAAGTGAACTACAACCTTCGATGAAAAGATGTCTTAGATTCTGTAAGCAAGTCAAGCGTTTTGGTAGACAAAGAAGTTCTGATATATTAATCAGTTTCAAGATTTCCAGCTTACGCAAATTGCATATCGAATCAGGGATGGTCTTCATCTCTATGTTGCGAAGTTCCAAATACCTCAAGTGGGTTAAATTCCCTAGAAATGATAACTTCAAAGAATTTGTGCGTAAAACTCGAAGAGAACGGTTTGTTGGAAACCAACTTGAAATTTTGGACCAGCTCCAATTTACCTGATATAATGTTCGCAAGGATTCAACTTTCTGAATTGCTTCATTCCTGAATGGCATTTGATCATCATGATCAAAACCAATATGATGTGTGTTTCTTGGCAAATCTGCCAGGTTAGTTTTCTCTACGAACATACATTCTTGCTCTGTGATTGACTGCGCAAGATCGTGGACTAGATCATGCATCTTGAAATAAACTACACCTGAATCATCATAAATCCTAACATCTTGGAAAAATGATTTGTGGTACAATTCATTCCAGATCATATTACCAACCTCTTCCACATACAACCTTTCCCGAGATGAAATAAAGCCATTAGCCATCCAGAGATGAATCAAAACTTGCTTCTCGATTTCTACATCTTTGGGAAATATCGCACAAAAGGAAAAGCATTGCTTTGATGTTGGAGTTAAATAAAAGTAGCTCAACCTCAAGGCGCGAAAAATATCATTTTCATCAGGTAGAGTCCAAAGCTTACTTTCTTTAACTTCAAGCCATTCTTTCTGCCCACACCTGGAGCGCATTAGACCTCCTAATGCCTTTGCAGCAAGAGGAGACCCCTTGCACTTCTTTGCAATCTCCTTGCCAATAGCTACAAGCTCTTCGCACTCTTCTTTGGCCTGTCCAAATGCACATAGTTTGAACAATGACCAACAATCATCCTCAGATAGACCAGACAAATCATGAGCTTGGCATTTTCCCATGATTGTTGCAACATCCCCATCACGAGTGGAGACTAAAATGGAAGCGCCTTTGGATCCATAAGACAAAACAGATTTTAACTTATCCCATTTGTCCTGGCTTAGTCCGAACTCCAACTCTTGACTTCTTTTCCATACATCATCTAAAACCAACAAGTACATCTTCCTTTGCAATAGTTCTTGCACTTTTCGTTCCAATACATCTAAATTCGAAATATCACATTTTTGTTTCGTGATAGATTCTATAATAGAGCCCCAAATGCTCTTGATATTGAAATTCTCAGAGACACATATCCAAATCTTCAAGTCAAAATGGTCACTTACTCTTTGATCGTTATAGACCATTTGAGTAACTGTTGTTTTTCCAAGACCACCTAAGCCAACAATGAGATAAACAGAAAGGGAGTCCAAGTCTCTTGCTGGCCCAAGAAGAAATTCCACGACCTTCTTTTTGTCTTCATCTCTTCCATATATTTGTGGGGTGCCAATAGTTGGGCTGGTCTGGCGCCATTCAGCTACTTCAGTTGGCCTCTCCCGGACACGCTCACTTAGAATAAACTTGTTCTTAGCTTCAGCAATTTGATCCAACCTCCCTATCATCTCATGCAGCTTGCGCCCAACCCACCATCGAAATATGATTTTCTCTGGAGTGAAAGAGCATAAGCCCCCAAGTTGAAGGGATTCATTAGAAGCAGAACAATCATCAAGGACATCTTCTAGCACATACACTGCATCTTTAAGTTGCTGTAGCCAAACCTTTATAGAGCGGTTTGTAAATTGTTTCTCCTCAGCATCATCAAGATAGGCCTTGATCAGATCTAGAGTGGTTGACAGCTTTTCTGCCGCTTGCCTGATTCCAGAGAAGGTTGCAAATTCACGTTGGACAATAGGGAACAAACTCTTTAGTGCACCTTTAATCAAGGACTCAGCCATTTTCAGAGAATGCAAAGATTGAGAAGAAAGGGAGAAGAAAAGAAAAATAGATTACAGATTTGGTTTTGCTTGAGTGAGTGAGGGTAACGGTAGCAGGTGTGCAAGGAAATATACTGCCAAATGCCAAATGTCCAAATAAGCTTCAAGGAAGCAGCAGTGGGACCATTCTGCTGTTTGATGAATTGAGAAGTCCCATGTGAAGCAGCAATGAATAAATAATGTGACTGACAATAAACAATAATAACTACACAACAAACAATGGCAAGTTCAATGGTATCAAACGAGATTCCACGGAATAAGCTTTCTGGTGTAATTTTCGTGGAAATTGTATTTTTCTCTTCTTTCATTTTTAAATGCTACTTGTGCTTTCAAACAAACTTTTGTTTAGCTGCTTCATTTTTAAATACACTCAGCCATGTGCCTAATAGTTTAATTATATTTGTCCATTCTTGCTTGATACAAATATATACATGCTGATAATGATTAATTGAGCATTTTATTAAGATATATTTCCGTGCTTAATTACCATGACCATCTTAAACTTAGCATCCAAGATTTCTGGCATTAATATCTATTGTAGATTACATTATTTTATTTTTTTTCAATTATTCGATTAAGTGAAGATTGGTAGTAAGCACAATTATACAATTATTCAATTATTTTTATTTTTATTTTTTCTGAATTCGAATTCCACAAGGGAAGATTTATTAGCTAGTTCAATTTGACTGATATGATTTGGAAATACGTAACTTTGGTAATAGTGGAATAATCAGAATACCTTAGATATTTGCTAAATTTGGTTGTTAAGCCTTTGAATGGAACCTTGCTTTGAAATGCCAAATGCTGTCTCTGTCTAAAGAAACTTCAAGGAAGCAGCAGTAGGACCATTCTAAGCAAGAAATTGCAAAAATTGAGAAGAAAATAAAAAGATTCGAGATATGGTTTTGGCTGAATGAGTGGCTGTCACCAATTATGTTAAATGCAAGGTTCCAATTGGAAGCAGTCAATTATAATGAGTGTGGATGGAATCCAAAGTGATTCCACGGAATAAGCTTTTCTTTCATTATTAAGAAGGCAAAGGAATGAAGTTGTGCAAGTGTGTATACTTCTTAATATGAGAAATTACATATTTAACCTTTGAAAAATACATCTTTTTCTCTCTTCCTCACTCCTCTCTGCCTACCAAAAAATCTAAACACTCCTCTTCATTCTCTTTACCCACCCTCATTACTTTTCACCCACCAACATTAATCTCTTCGCCATGGTCATTACTCTCTTACCTACCAACACAAATCAATCACATTAAATATAATCCATTTTTTTCACTCACCATTCAGAGAAGGCAACCACTTGGGACCACTTTCCCCAGCAGCAGCTGCGGCTCCTGGCAGCGTCTACGGCTCCCAGTGGCGACGACCCACTCTCTTCATCGGCGACTACCAATTAAAATTAGGTTCCATTTTGAGCTTTTTCTCTTCATTATTTTTATTATTATTTTTTTAAATCCTTGTTTCTTTTTGTGTTGTGATTTTTTGGCGATTATTTTTAGTGTGGTTATTTGGCTGTGAGTTATTTGGATATATTTTTCAAATTCAAAGGAGGATTCAGAGGAGGAAGCATCGAAGAAGAATTGAATGTCAGAGGCCCCTAAGGTGGACGTCATGGCGCCAAGACACTCTAGATGAGCAGCGAAATTATGATTTCTATTTGTGTATTGTGATGTTTATATGTATGCATTTTGTATAGGCTAAACGAATTAGTTATACATTTAGTCCTGGTTAACTTATGTGCGGTAAATGTATTAATACGTACATAATGTAATCAAGTATGTAACAGATCTGGGACCGTTATGTTTGAATGAATATCATGCTTATCATGGTTGCTTTGAATTTTGGCGCATTTGGTATAACTTGTATACTAAAATGTGGGTTAAAAAAAATTTACAAACGTATGTGTTTGGGTCTAAAATTGTCACAGGTGTGGCGATTTCAAACCTTTCTTTAAAAAAAAATAAAAGGGCTAAAATTGCCAGACTTTTTCTTTTTTAAAAAAAAGGTCTTAAATAGTTATAGGGTGTAGCGATTTCAGACATTAAAGGGTGTGGCAATTTTAGACATTTTTAAAAAAATCCTAAAATCGTCACACCTTGTGACGATTTCAGACTTTTTTTAAAAAAATTTAAAAAAAATTTTGAGGGGCTGAAATTGCTCGTAAATATTTTTGTTGAACCATAATGCGGGATTAAAAATTCAATGAAAACATTGAAATGTAAATATTCCTTGAATTTTCCATGTATGTTGACTATTAGAAGCTTAAGTCTTTTGGGTTTTATCGCTTGTAATACATATCTTTTTTATGCTGATGGTTCATATTTCATGTTTTACTAAGTAAAAAGATCTAAATTATTTTATATTTTCAGTTAAAGAATATTTTTCAAAGCAATATATGACTAAAAATATTCCAACAAAAAAAGTAATAAACTAGTGAGCATTGTTTACTACTTAACCGTAAACGTGTTACATTATGGTATCAGAGTGATCGGTTAAGTGAGCTTGAGGATTGTGTCAACTTATGCTTTCGAGCATATTGACCATGTATAATGCTAATGAGATGTATATGCTAAATTTATGTGGACTAACCTTTGATGAGCCTGATTAATTTGAGATTTATGTGCTTGGCACAGATATATACATGCTAAGAAAAATTAATTGCTTAATTATCATGACAATCTTAACATCCAAGATTTATCTCTCCAATTTTTGCCTCTACATTTGGACTTGTGCATCTCTTACTAAACATGCATTCCATATATTCGGTTTTACTTTTACATATACGAAGACTGTGTATTTCCACTGCTTGTCTCCATAGTTCTAACTTTCCATTTAACTCTTCTCCCAACTCTCCCACCAGAACAATGTCATTTGCAAAAAGCATGCATTGGGGCACAGGGTCTTGAATGTATTCAGTAAGAGCATCCAAGATCAGGGTGAAAAGATAGAGACTTAAAGTTAACCCGTGATGTAGACCATGGTGATGGGGAAGTCCTCCATTGTTTCACCTTGGGTTCTTACTCTAGTTATGACTCTGTCATGCAACAGATAGACCACCTCTATGGTAAAACTCTCAGGCATAAAGCCAAAATTGATTTTCTATGATGTGAATCTTGTGTCGCAATTTTCGCTCAATTACACTTTCCTATAATTTCATAGTGTGGCTCATAAGCTTAATCCCTTTGTAATTTGCACAATTTTGTATATACATCTGTAGTTTACTCTTTCCCATAATTTTCAGTAACTAAATTGCAACTAATTTACAACTGTCATAATAAGAAACTGTAATTAACTAGCTGATCAACAAACTAACTTTCTAATAGTGTATAATAATGTTTTAGGTAGAATTGAATAGTAAGGGTGGCTTAGTTAGTTCAATTTGACTGATGTGATTTTGGATGTTATTCATTCAGGCTTGTCCCGCACAAAAACTTTGAACTACTAGTTCGAAAATGTGTAACTTTGGTGGAAATTGTATTTTTAATTTATTTCTGAAATGCTAATTTTTTATTTTCTCTCATGTCAAAGCAAAGAATATGTTAACCGGTTTTGATATATGAGGTGCAAATATATTAGCTGGTTATGCAGGAAAGGATTCATGCTTCTTAAAGTTTCTTTGTAACACAGATTTTCATGTCTTTGAAGTTTCTTGCTTAGTAACGGTTGACTAAGAAATATGTTGGTAACAATGCAATATTTGCTAACTGCTGTCAAATGCATGCTCCAATCCTTTTTCATGCAGCATGTTTAAAGCATTGAGTTATCACCAGAAAGATTAATACCTTAGAAAAGTTTTCAAATGAAAGTGTAAACTTGAGACAAATCTGCAAAACCAGTAAATACATTGGTTTAGGGTTTAGCATGCATAAGTTTATTTTGGTTTTTTTCTCTTGGAAAAGATGATTCACAACATTTACCAAATCACCTATTGACCAGTGTTACCTTGTGATACCTGTGAATAACTTTTGATTTGCTTCAGTTACTTACAGATCTGTAATTGAAAAATCAACAACAATTTTTTATCTGAATTTAATTGAATTTTCTATATCCTGTCATGGCTTTTAACCATTTTAATTTCCTGACAAATATGAAATCAAAAAATCCCATCATGAACTAATCAAGCATATGCTACACTCATTTTATTCAGCAAGTCAACATTTAGAATACGGAAATACAAAAAAAGGGCAATATTTATGGCAAGATTGGAGATAAAAATAAATAAAATACAACACTTAAAAACGTGAGGGAAAGCTCGCTCAAGTTCAAATCTACTGCTAAAGGAAAAAATAAAAACACACACTTCATGCATTTCTCCAAACAGAACACATTCCTCATAACAAAATCCTGCACACCGCTCATAACAAAACATGCGCTGTTCAAATGGGTTTCTTAAAAGATAAACTAACGCATTACTTTTTCACCTACCAACATTAATCTCTTCACCATCCTCATTACTCTCTTACACACCAACACAAATCACTCACATTAAATATAATCCATTTTTTTCACTCACCATTCAGAGAAGACAACCACTTGGGACCACTTTCACCGGCAGCAACTGCGGCTCCTGGCAGCGTCTACTGCTCCCAGTGGCGACGACCCACTCTTCATCGGCGACTACCAATTAAAATTAGGTTCCATTTTGAACCTTTTCTCTTCATTATTTTTATTATTATTTTTTTAAATCCTTGCTTCTTCTTGTGTTGGGGTTTTTTGGCTATTATTTTGAGTGTGGTTATTTGGCTGTGATTTATTTGGGTATATTTTTCAAATTCAAAAGGAGGCAATGCATAGAGAAGGATTGAATGTCAGAGGCCCGTAAGGTGGACATCATGGCGCTAAGACACTCTAGTGGAGCAGCAAAATTATGATTTCTATTTGTGTACCGCAACGTTTATAGGTATGCATTTTAAATAAGTTAAATAGATTAGTTATGTCATTATTCTTTGTTAACTTGTGGCTGTAAATGTATTAATACGTATGTAATGTAATAAAGTACGTAACTTTTCTGGGATCGTTATGTTTGAATGAATATCATGCTTATCATGGTTGCTTTGAATTTTCCATGTATGATGACTATTAGACGCTTCATCCTTTTGAGCTATATCGCTTATAATACATGTCTTTTTTTTTATGCTTATGGCTCATATTTCATGCTTTACTAATTAAGTAAAAAAATTTAAATTAGTTCGTATTTTTAGTTAAAGAATATTTTTAAAGGCAATATAAAATTAAAAGTATTCTAACCAAGAAAGTAATAAATTAGTGAGCATTGTTTATAACTTAAGCATAAACAATTAGTTACGGTGTTATATTATGGTAGCCTGAGGACTGTGTTGACTTATTCTTCTGAGCATGTTAAATGTGCATAATGCTAATGAGTTATATATGCTAAATTTATGTGCACTAGTTTTCTTAAGCCAGGTCAAGTTGAAATTTGTGCACTCTAACCATGCTAAGAATGATTAATTGCTTAATTATCGTGACAATCTTAACATCCAAGATTTCTAGCAGTAACATAGATTAATTTCTAGATTTCATGATTTTTTTTTTCAAACATTTGATTGTGTAAAGATGGGTTGTAAGCACAATATAGGCGGGTTGATGTGTATGTCTCCATCGATTTTTTTTTTTCTATTTTATAAAAAAATGGAAAGCAAATTTACACCCATGAAGGACAACTTTTTATTTCCAAAAGCAAAGGTCCAAACCATATAACTGTCCAGGGGGTAATGACAGGAACGTGGGTTTAGGGGGAGGAAAATCCCAAAATATGAGTCAAAAGAAAAAATTACGAAAGTATGGGGGGGAATTCTGAATTCGCCACTTATTGGCTCGGATTCAGAATTTTTCAAATTTTTTTAAAAAAAAAAAAAAAAAA
>QANU01035334.1:10750-23694 GCA_003254905.1 Nissolia schottii
AAAAAAAAAAAAAAAAAGAAAAACCTGAATTTGCCATTGTCAGTGGCAAATTCAGTCCGTTGACGTGACAGAGGCCGCAGGCGCAGGACAGGTCTGCGGAGCATGGGAAACTGAAAAAGCTATTTCCTGAATTTGCCGCTACCCTGGGCGAATTCAGCGGCGCAGAGGGCAGGTGGCGCGGCACGGGAATACGAGGCAGGGGCCTGAATCTGCCTGCTCCCATGGCGTTTTCAGGAAGGCTGCAGCGTGCAGAGATGCCTTTGACCGAGGGAAATTCAGGGGAGGGGGGAGCTTCTTTAATACCGACCTTGGTCCCCCCATACTCCCTCACCTCAGTTCCCTTTCCCTTTCACCTTCCCTCACCTCAGCTTCTTTCTTTCACTGCAAAAAACTTTTTTCTAACCCTCCTCCCTCCTTCCCTGTGAACTGTTTCCCCTCCTCTCCTAACTCCCTCTTTCATTTTGTTTCCCCTCTTCTCCTAACCGTAGCCC
Source organism: Nissolia schottii (assembly GCA_003254905.1). NCBI lineage: Eukaryota > Viridiplantae > Streptophyta > Magnoliopsida > Fabales > Fabaceae > Nissolia > Nissolia schottii. The sequence goes on from QANU01035334.1 coordinate 11,242, forward strand.
TCTTTCATTTTATTTTCAGGCAAAAAAAGGGTAAAAAAACTTTCTATCTCTGTCTTTTATTTTGCTGAAAATTTTTTGTAAGTTTATTTATATTGGGTTATATTATTTTAGGTTTAATATTCTTAAATCTTTTCCAAGCACTTCAATTTAGTAAATTCAACAAACTGGGTGCAGAGGCATCATTTGTGGATTCATATGTGGATTAATCGCGTGGCCCTGGTCCGCCCTAGAATTGCAGATTACAGACCAACTAATATGTATTGGCAGTGGTATCTAGTTAATGGTCGTAGATTTCTCAAACAAGTCCACGATCAGCAACAGCTAGCTGAAGTGTGGCAGCAATACCACCCTTCGCCGATGCATGGTAATGTGCCAGTGTATGAAGCACCTGAATTCTTTGATGAGCATCCGCACGGTTTGTACATTCCGCACAGTCCACACCCTCAACAAGATTTCCTTGCTCTGCCTGACCAATATGAAGCATCTGCTCCAGCTCCGCAGCCTGATTTATATGCTCCTGTTCCTCCGACTGACTCGTGCGATTCTGTTCACTAGCCCAGTTTCTTCGCCTGGCTAGGCGAACAAATGGCTCACCCACTGAATGAAATTAACGACACATTTGATCTGTTCAACCCTTCACCCTCGTCGTCACAGCCGCCTCAACATGCATCCGATGAAGTTGAAGTGACTCCATACTCAGATGAAGTCACTCCACCTCCATACAGACCAGACACCCGATCTCCTTTTCCTGGTGAAGGTTTTACTGATCCACACATTTCATATGGTAGAAGGTCCTTCCATGTAGGGGGAATTCAAGATCATGTGAGCGATGCGAACGATCGCCAAGGAGATCAGTTGACAACACATGTATGGATAGTCGTAGAGGTGCTTCTGAGCCATCAGGTTGCAGTGCTGCGGTTAGGGTACGATTTGATCTAAATGAGTTGCCCGAGGATGAATCTCTGCTTGACGATGACAACACTCACGCTGCAACGAGCCATATGTCGCCTACACCTGGTCAAAAGGGACCCCCTCAAGGAGTGCAAAGACGAATGATGCGGTGGATAGGGCGTCGGGCCAATGATGATGAAGCGAGTACAAGTGGCGCAGCCCACCAAGGGTATGACCTCCGGGACCGTGAAAATATTAGGGCACCCGATCGATACACCCCTACACAGGCACCTAGTAATCAAGGTTATCATGGGCAAAGATGAACATTGTTCTAGAATGAATTGACCAATTTGATTACAATCAATGATATTTCACATAAGCATTTCACACAAGCATTTCACATTATCTTTTCTAACTGAACCATCATAAAAAATATATGCGGCAACACCTCCCCTCTCCATTTTCTTGTATTAAAAAAACACAAGCACTCTAATAGAAATGTAACTCAATCAACAAAAGAATAATATTTCAAGAGGAAGAAGAATAGAACTTGAAGAGAGGAATGAGAGATTTGTGAATTTGCAAGTGATGTTGAATCCCCCACCTCCCTTTTATAGGCGAATTCTCCCGGCGAATTCAGACCCTGTCAGCAAAAAAATAAAATATACCGGGTTCTGAATTTTCCACAGGGGATGGCAAATTCAGAACCCATGTGGCAAATTCAGAACCCGGTATTTAAAAAAAAAAAATTGCACTTCTGAATCTGCCAAAATATGTGGCGAATTCAGAACCGAGAACCACATTTTCGTAAATTTTTCCCCTCCCCACGCATCTGGATTTACTTTATTTTCAAACCATACAATGGTAAAAAAATCCACTTTCCAAAGGCAGCATCTTATCTTTAATCTGTATTGTCCTTGTCCTTATCTCTTAGTTGTTCCTTTATTCACATTGTGCAGTAAATCAATAATCAATCAGTACTTTATGACAGTCAAATTTCTTGACCTACTGAAAACATAATGATGGTGATAGGAACACTGCAATTATTGCAAATACTATAGAACTTGGAAACATAACATGTGCTACAAGAGAAGTTGGAGCGGTAAATTTGTCATTCATTTAAAAGAATTAACTATTTTAAATGGATATTTCAAGGCTTTGATACAGACTAATTGAAATTTGCAAGTTAAAGGGCTTTAAGGGTTTGGTAGTTTTTACTTCATCTGATTCTTTGGTATGACTCATGATTGAGTTTAATTTTCATTCGTTCAAAACGTCTGTAGCAAGTAACTAGTATATGAAACTCCATTTAGTATCTAGCAAACTCCATTTAGTATCTAACAATGACAATAGCAAAATCTTATCTCGTTACGTAAGGTTGGCTACATAGATCAAGTGACACTGAAGTTGACTACATGGATCAAGTGATACTATAGTGCCCGATCAAGAACTATGTTTTCATGCAGACTATTAACTTCTAAATCTTTTATAATAATCTCCACTATAGTTTTTCTAAGTCTCTCTTAACTTCTAACTAATGAGTTACCAACCATTTGATCTACTGTCCTTACTAAGGTTTCTACTAGTATTCTCCTCACATGTTCAAACAAGCTAAGACAGGATTCTATCATCTTTTCTATCATAGATGTTACCCCGATCTTCTCCTTAATGTAATCGTTCTTAATTCTATATTTTCTAGTGTATCCACTCACCCAACACAGCATCCTCATTTTTACAAAATTAAGTTTATTCTCTTCTTGGCTTTTTACAGTCCAACCCTCAATCCCCGTATAACATTGTTGGTATTACAGTTGTGCGGTAAAAATTTCTCTTAAGCTTGAGTGATACTTTTCTACCACACAGAACTTCTGAAACACCACCCAGTTTGGATCTTATGATTAACATCACTCCATATCACTCCATCATTTTGGATAATGGAGTCAATGTACTTGACCCTTGTAACGTGTGGTATAGGATCGTATCCAATTTTCGCCTTTACATTTGGACTTGTGCATCTCTTACTAAACCTGCATTTCATATATTTGGTCTTACTTCTACATATACGAAGAACGTGTGTTTCCAACACTTGTCTCCATAGTTCGGTAACTCTTCTCTCGACTATCCGACTAGAACAATGTCATCTGCAAAAAGCATGCATTGGGGCATAGGGTCTTGAATGTGTTTAGTAAGAGCATCCAAGACTCAGGTGAAAAAATAAAGACTCAGAGTTGACTGTTGATATAGACCATGGTGATGGAGAAGTCCTTTGTTGTTCCACCTTACTTTCTTATGCTAGTTATGACTCTCTCATGCAATAGATAGATCACCTCCATGGTAGAACTCTTAGGCATAAAGCCAAAATTGATTTTCTATGATGTGAGTTTTCTGTGGCAATTTTCACTCAATTACACTTTTCCATAATTTCATAGTGTAACTCATAAGCTTAATTCCTTTGTAGTTTGCACACTTTTGTGTGTGTGTTTGTGTGTGTATATATATATAGTTTACTCTTTCCCATAATTTTTAGTAACTAAATTGCAGCTAATTTACAACTGTCATAATAAGAAACTTAATTAACTAGCTGATCAACAAACTCTAATAGTGTTCAATAATGTTTAAGGCAGAATTGAATAGTACCTCTGCTTTAACGAGGGTAGCTTAGTTAGTTCAATTTAATTGATATGATTTTGGATGTTATTCATTCAGGGTTGTCCCGCACAAAAACTTTGAACTACGGAAATGTGTAACTTTGGTGGAAATTGTATTTTTAATTTATTTCTGAAATGCTAATTTTTATTTTCTCTCAAGTCAAAGCAAAGAATATGTTAACCGGTTTTGATATATGAGGTGCAAATATATTAGCTGGTCATGCGGAATTTTTTACTTGTATATGGCTGCTAAAATTTTATAATCCCATAATATGGCGGTTGGGGAAAAATTACGAATATATGGGCGAATTTTCTAAAATCGCCACTCTGTGTGGCAATTTCAGAAAATACTAAATTTTTTTTAGGTTTGAAATCGCTACCCAGGGTGGGGATTTCAGACCAAAAATGATTTTTTTAAAACAGGCTCTGAAATTGCCATACATCATGGAGATTTCAAGCTCTGAAATTGCCATATAGTGTGGCTATTTCAGAGTAAAAAAAATAAAAATTATTTAATTTCGGTTCTATAAAAGCGAAGTGAAAAGCTCATTCACTCATTCACTCTCTTCTTTCTTACTATCATTCTTGAATTTTTCTGTTTCCTCTTGCTGATTGAGTGGTAATATTCATAGTGTGTGATTATTTTTTATAGTGTCACCGCATATATTTTTTATGATGGTGAGGTTAGAAAAAATAATGTTGAGGTTAGCAGTTTAGGGTTAGGGTTAGGTTTCACAATGAAAATACAATTTTACAATGAAAGATAACAATGAAAATTACAATCACATGCACAATTTGTTCAATTTTGATGGGTACAGGTACATTCATTGTTGTTCATGAAAATCTTGGTGCCTCGGTGCCTCAGTGCCTCTGTAGGGGTATATCTGTTGGGTGCCCTAATATTCTGACGGTCACGAAGATCATACCCCTGCTCACTTGCGCCGCTGGTACTTGCTCCGGCGTCCCATCCATCGCATCATTCGTCTTTGTACTCCGTGATTTCCCCTCGCAAATAGGTTTCCCCTCTGGCCAGACGGTTTCCTTGGAGGTGCATCGGGCTAGGAGTTATCGTCATCATCGTTTGATGCATCCTCAGGCAGCTCGTTCAAATTAAACCTTGCCCTAACCCCGGTACCGGAACCTGACAGCTCAGAAGTACCTCTGCGTACTTCCACACGATCAATATCAACCGATCTTCTTGGTGAGCGTACGCGTGGCTCACTATGTCTTGAAGAAGATCATACGTGGAAGGATCTTCTACCTAACGAGTGTTGCTCACTGTGCATTTCCCCAAAAAGAGGGGATTGAACGTGTGTGCTCACTGTATATGTTACATAATATATATATATATATATATATATATATATATGTTACATATAATAATAATAATAATAATAATAATAATAATATATGTTACACCATTGTCCCCCTGCCCCCTATACCCTGCCCACGCATTGTCCCCCCTGCCGCTGCCCCCTGCCATGCCCAGTCCCGTCACTTACATAGCCTGCCACCTATGAAATCACCGTGGGCCCCGGCGATTTCAAGCCTGCTTTTCTTTTTTTCTATTTTCGAATTTCTGAAATCGCCCTGAACAGTGGCGATTTCAAAAATTTCCCCCATACTTTGGTAAACTCTCATTTCAACCCATATATTTGGATTTTATTCCCCCTAAAACCACATAAATGTTACCCCAGGAAAAGATTCATGCTTCTTAAAGTTTCTTTGTAACACAGATTTTCATGTCTTTGAAGTTCCTTGCTTAGTATCGATTGATTAAGAAATATATTGGTAACAATGCAATATTTGCTCACTATTACTGTCAAATACATGCACCAATCCTTTTTCATGCAGCATGTTTAAAGCATTGAGTTCTCATTTTATTCAGCAACTCAACATTTTGAATACGGAAATACAAATAAAGACAATACAGAAATACAACAAGATTGGAGATAAAAACAAATAAAATACAACACTTAAAAATGGGAGGAAAAGTCCACTCAAGTTCAAATCTACTGCTAAAAGAAAATAAAAACACACACTTTATCCTTTGCAGCATTTCTCCCAAACAGAACACGTACCTCATAACAAAATCTTGCACACCGCTCAATAGTATGGACGAATAATCGTTATTTTTGGATCTTGTGCTATCTTGTGCCTAAACTTGCTCAGGCAAAGACTCAAGCTCATCACAACCTCTAATTTCAAGAGACTCCAAAGCTTTGTGTTTTGTGATTTCATATGGCAATTCCTTCAACTTTGAGAAACATGATATTTTCAGAGTTTTAAGACATGTCAGGTTATTCATCATTCCCTCGACTATCATAACAGTCATCATCATCTATGTAGTGCACATTATCCATATGAGATAGATATATATNGGCTCCCATTCCATTGGCTGAATTGGATGAAAGAAGAGAACACCACCATAAGCGTGAGCCAAACATAGCATAATCTCCCACAAAGAGATAGGGATGGTTACAACACTTTCTGAGTTGCATTGTTAAGTTTTGTAGACTTTTTAATTTTCCAGAACCTACAAATTGTTTCATATTTAGTAGAAAGTTTGTAATGCAAGCATTAAGAAATAAGGTAAACATACAAAGATCTAAGATTCAACTAAGGTTACAGGAGGAGAGGGGTTGGAATTCCATTCATTATGAAGTTAAAAGGAGAAATGGATTAAGAGATAGCTGGAACACAAAAATAGTGCATACCATTGTCTAAGCCAACTCTGCTTACGTCAATGACTTATCTATCCTCAACATTGGGATTGTTGGTGTGTGGATTTGTTTGGTACCCTTCCAATTGCTAATTAAACACCACACATAGTATATCAATTTTCAACATGACACAAAAATGAGATATAGATTGAAAATCATATCTAAAATTTGGCAGGCTCAAACCAAAATTTCAAAATTCTGTAATTTTTCCAAAACAAAAATAGAAACAAATAAAAGAAAAACCTGCGCTGTTCAAATGGGTTTCTTAAAAGATAAACTAACTCATTTTCATTTTTATGGCAATCATATATGTAAATAAACTGCACTTTAACTCCAAACCAAAAAGAACGAACCTTATTTATCTAAGGATTCAATGCTTTGGTGACCTGCAATATCAGCACAAAAGATTGATACCTGCAACTCAAACAACGATGTAGCCCTACCATTCCCATACACATCACATGAAACTAAAACTTGGTCTCGTCCTCTCCTTCCAAATAGTGGCCCCTGCAATCAGAATAAGCTTTCTAGCTAGCATTGTGTCTCAAGCTCGTTGATGTTTCCTTTTCCTCCTCTTCCCTTGATCTCCAATATGATGTGACAGAATCATATTGTGTTCCTAGTTGCAAGCAAAATGGTGATGTCAATTGTCACGGTTTGGCAATGACCCTGATTAGTTGGTAGGAGTGTTATTGCAAGCAAGTGATGAATTCTTGAATGAAGTGTTATTATAAATTCAGTTATTATAATAAAATTTAAAAATCTATGATTATTTTTCTTCAAACGGATAAACAGATTCTTTAAATCATTTTGTAACTTTTGACTAACCCCCATTTATACTTATCTAACAAAAAATTCCCATACAATAATGAAATACTTTTATATATATTATATTATTTTAATTTTAAATTATATACATAATAAGCAATCTACTTTTATTGCTATTTCATTAATTAAGAAATATGAGTCATATGAAAAATTCAAATAAAAAACGAAGAATGCCCAGTTTCATTTCAATCACTTATTTATCTATTTTATAATATATAAATTTTGATGCAAACCCTCTCCATTATGCCACATCAAATTATTTGTCAAGGCAACTTCTCAATGAATTACTATTCTTAAAACTCAATTCAAGTTAGTTTGTCACATATCAATTCTCTACTTCATCACTTCCACTCTTCCTAATTCTCCTCCCATGCCCCCTTTTCTATAACCCCTCCATCCCCAATCTTCATCCCCTTCTCAATCCCATCATCCCCTTTCTCATTCCCTAATTAATATCCTCTTTGGGTAATCCGTTTATCACTCGTTATTGCTCATTCCATCATTTTTTAGTTCACTTGTGTTGGAGCTTGATTCAGCTGTTGTTATTTGGGCTCGTACATGTTGCCACACATTGAGATTTGCTTTGCTTCCATTGGATGTCGTCGAGGTTAGGCTCCTCCATGTTGCCACTGCTCCAGATATGCCGAGCTATCATCGACATGAAGGTCCTGTGGCACAAGGCAGTGATGTTTGATCTCCACCAGGTCATGCTGCCACGTACCAATCAAGAATCCTACCACATGTCCAATTCACCACTGCCATCGTCCCCCTCGCTTGGGTTCGCCTCATGTTTCCATTCAGGATCTCCACCCTTTGGGCTTCAAAGATGAAGAACCTTCACATTTTGGGCGTGGCCAGATTCAACTTAATGCGATTCTAGATTAAATTAATCTAAATCTTTTGATTCTTATCATGGGAGTATGAAGAAAGTCAAATTCCATAGACACTGGTCGATGGGATTATTAGAACTTTAAATTGTTGGCATTGAATTTTATTCTTATTAATATATCTGTCTTAATATTTCATTTAACAAATCATTTTTTATTTATAGAGTATCATTTGTGTTTTAGGGATATAACCGAAGAGTAGATGTTGAAGTATATGGGGGCAAATATAAGTTTATCCCCCTCAAGGCTAAGAAAATTCTAGAGGTCTTTTTCTTTCCTGCAAATATTTGTCACACCACCATAATTTTTTTTTTTTCATTCTCTTCTTATAGACTATGTATTTGCACATTCTTCTTTCTAGGATGATGAAGTTAGTTTTGCTTATGTAAGTCAACGTGAAGCCAGCTCATCAAAACCTCACCAAATATTATTAATTTAACTGACTTTATAAAGTAGATGGGCTTTCATTGGAAAAGTTTTGATGTTTTTGTTTTGAAAATCTTGATAAATAAGTAAATTATGTAAAGAAGTTATGTCCTGGTTATTTACATGTAGACATACATCCTAGTATATTTTAATAATTATAAATTAAATTGCTCATATAGTCCCTTTAGTTTTACTCTCAATTTAGTTTCAAAAGGGTAATTTGAATCATGGGGATCAACTATGGTTTTACATCTAAAAGTAATGTCTCTAATTATTTTTTTTTCCATTTAAAATTTAGGTTCAATCAAATTAATTGTGTAACCATCAAATTGGATCACTAATTCTTTTAGCACAATGGTTACAAGAATTAAGGAATATTTATCGTATTATATATATATATATATATATATATATATAATATTATATTCACCCTTGCCTCTTTGTATTTTCCATGTTTGATTATTTTGATTTAGTGGGCTATAATGGATAACAATTGTTTTCTTTGATTAGATTTATATATTAGTGTTAGGTTCAACAAACATAAGAAATTACCATTCAAGCTAGCAAGGTTGAAAAGACGTCAAAAACGACTTGTAAAGAAATGTGCTATACATATGTCGCTTCAACAAATGATTATGAACAAATGGAATTAATAAGCAAACATTAGTTTTTGTAATAAATAATAGCACTAAGTTTACATATAAAATTAAATATTATAAATCATAAGAATATACCGTTGGTCTTGTATTACTCATAGCACGATGTGTAGTGTAATGTCTCATACCGTTAACAAACTTTTAAACATGAATTGTTTATAAAAATGCAAGATTCTGAAGAAAGATCATTTATTTCATGCATATAAAGCAACTTCTTAAGCTACGGTATTAAATCTTAACAGTATGAGCTATTACCCTAATTGATTTCAATTTGAAAATATTAACGCATTGTTATTAAATGATAACTATATTGTTAATAGCAATCAACATGTAAAGTCAACACAACATCAATAATATCACACATACTACATAATAAAGTTTATGAATACGGTTAACGAAAACATTTGCGATTAATTTTTTTTTGTCTTAGTACGAAAGTCAGTACTTCCCAAGCACAATGTAAATTATAGTATATATCAAAATGCAAATAGCCTAATAAAATAAAGTAGACATCATTGTCTTCTTTTTGTGCAGAGTTAATCTCGTTCTGAAGCATACTCTTATGGATATGTAGTATTCGCAAAACTTCTCTCGTCAACATATTTCTATTAAAAAGTAATTTGTATAATATGACTATTAAAATAACAATCTATTTAGAAACAGTGATTATTATGATTGAAGATATAAGCTAAATCAAATACTTGGTACCATGTTCTCACATGTTTCTTGAGCTCTAGCCAAATACTTTACTATATTTATTTTAATGAAATTTATAAGCAAACATTAATTTTTGTAATTAAAAAATAGCAATAAGTTTTCATATTAAATTAAATACTATCAATCATGCGAATATACTCATAGCACGATGTGTAGTGTAATAGCTTATACCGTTAAAAAATTTTAAACTTAGAAAAATGTATGATTATGAGGAAAGATCCTTTATTTCAAGCATATAAAGCAGCTTCTCAAGTTATGGTATTAAATCTTAAAATTAATTTCTTTTAACTCTCATAAAGTTGCTTCACTCAAACATATTTGTTATAAACTTGTGCGCTAATGTGTTAAATGTAGATGAAATGATAGAGCACAATTTAGAATAAGCAATGAAATATATTATCATGTATAGGTCCCAACTCTAACCACAACAAATCAAATCATTCTCAAGTTTTCACATAACTCTTTTAAATACTATTTTCAATATTTCTTTCAATCTTTCCCTGAAAAAATTTATGAACATAAATCTGTGAAATGAACTATGCATGATCAATCACTCCATCTTGTATTCAAGCATAAAGCCTCATGATGTACAATTGCTTTAGAGTCACTTTTTCTTCATTATAACACACCATAATGTAAATTTCACAAAGAAGCCCCAACCAACCCAAGTGAGGATCAAGAGTCCAACCATAACTACATAACTACAATAACACCCAAGTTCAAATCAAAATAAAGTAGCCATTATGAAAAAATTTCTACTTAATAGAATCTACGGTAGAAACAAAAAAAAAAAAGATGAACATTTCATGGATCCAAATTGAATCCATCTATCTACATATCTGATATTGAACTCATCTACATGTCTAAAAACCAATTCAGATGCTACATTTAGATACCAAACAAATTCAAATTCAGCCCTTAGCACCCCCCAATGTCTGCATAATTGCAAATCGAAATTAAACTAATAATCCACCTCCACAATTTATTGCTCATATCAATTGCATTTAGATTTTTGCGATACTAACAGAACCATAGAGAAGTTATTTGTCTCACATACCCGATTTCCATCAAAATAACATCATAGACATTCAAAAATCGCAATATAAACACAGGACTCTAGATGACATAATAAAAAGTAAGGTGCATTGTATGGTGTTGTTATTTTTGATGGTATAACAAAACCAACGGGAAAAGGCGAATACAAAACAAAGGAAAAACATACCAATAAAATATATATGTTATATAATTTCAAAAGAATAACATAGAAATAAACATAATCAATATAAACAGAAGCCTTAAAGACTGATTATTATAGTAAATAGAGAACTCAAACTCAACAACAGCAACAACAGTAAGATTATCAGGCAACCCAAATCTCCCAATATATAAGCTTTGCCTAATTCTCTCCCATTGGCTTCTCATGTTGATAATGGTTGATGATGACACATGATGTGTATTAGTTTTATAGAGATGGTCGGAGGCCTGATTATGACACATGATCAACGAAAAATTTATTTAACTTTGAACCAAACCGGTTTCTCAAAGCCCATGCCACTAAACATTGTCATCCAGACAACTAAAATAGATCCCATCACTATTAAAAAAAAATAAAGTCCCACTGCTTAAATTCCAACGTTATTCATCCTCAAACCACCAGAGAAAACGATTAAGAAAATCTTTATTTATTTTAGTCAATGAATAGAAACCAATTTTTGTTTGCAATATAGTGAGGCAAGGGCATAATTAAATGAAAATGAGAAACTACCAAAGACGAAGGTCCAAAATCACCAATAGCTAACGCTTCGTTCCAAAATCAATAGGTCGTTCAACCCATGCTATGAGGAAGAACACTAAGAAGAAGATCCAAAGCGGCAATAACAACAGAAGCTGAAGAAGTAGCTCCAACAAGATGCAGAGCTTCATCTTGTTGTTCTTTAATCACTCATTCAGGAGTTCCCTCTTTAGCTTTTGTGTCTCCCTCTTCAGCATCTCTTGAAAAATAAGTGTAAGAATCAGAGAAACAAAAATGAAAAAAAAAAGGTCTATAATAAAACCTTATATTGATAATTGGGAATTAGTTAATAGAAAATACCTCTTCTTCGTATTTGGTAACGCCATGAAGTGATTTCAAGTCGTAGAAGAGCAATGCGGCTTTCGCACATCAACGTAACATTGTTCACGATTTCAAATCCTTCCCTTCTTCAATTTCAAAGCCAGCGACAAAAAAAGTCTCATTCGTCACCGCAATGACCTCTATCACCTTAGGAATAACCTGCAAACTTCAATCCAACTTAAATATTAAAATCAATCCACTCTATATGCCATACCCATAGTATGAAAAACATGTCACATATAATGATGGACATGAGTCTTGTTTGCATCTGAGCAAAAGTACTCTTGGATTCACACAACCACAAAACAAATAGTTACAAACACATTACTCAGATGCAGTTTTGCATATCGACGCTCCTACCTAACCCATTCAATTTGGGCGGGAAATTTTTTTTATAATAGCAACACGTGTCTATATGGTGTATTGATATGAGTTAAACTATCCAACTTTTATTAAAAAAATACAAGATAGAAGATTTCTGTAGCTTTGACTCATTTCATTGTATAAAAAATAAAACATAATTACCGCAATTTTTTTTTATTATTCTTTCAAAATGGATCTATT
>QANU01035356.1:0-44543 GCA_003254905.1 Nissolia schottii
CTATATTTTTAATTTTACCTTAAATAGCATTTTAAATTGGGGGAAAAAGTCGGGTTGTTACAACAAGTGTCCCTGCCATGCACAAGACCATTTCTTGAATTTCTTGTTGTAAAAATAAGCTCCCGATGGCCCTCGATGGGCCCCATTTATTAACCAATAACCTCGTTAAGCAGAAACTTGTGCCTAAATTCTCAATGGGTGTCTTGGTATGAGTTTCCAAGTCATCCTAAGAACATTTAATATCTTTCTCTCAATTTGGAGCCGTCCCCAAAATTTTTTGATGTTACGGGTACTCAGGTAATGGCTTAGGCTTTTCGCGTGATCCAGCGAGCCCAAAACCAATTGTCTCTCTACATAAAATTAATTAAATGTTAAATGTTCCCTTTAGACTTACTTTTATAGTGGTTGACTCATTTTTACCTTTATCTAATTTAAGTTACTCTTAGATAGTCAAAACAGTTGTTTCCTAGTGTCTCGAAGCACCCCGAAACAAGCGACACCTCGCCCCAGCACTTGGCCTCCATGTGACACTTGGAGGCCACTTGTCGAGACATTCCCCAACCTTATTCCACCTACACCCTACGATCATGCAAGGCCTTTATCATCAAAATTCCACTTCTTTTTCTTTGTTTATTGTTTTTTACAAGAAAACACAAAAAAATCCATTAGCCTTGGATTTTATTTTCTTTTTTAGAATCCTCCCAATTTCTCTTAGCCAAGAGAATTCTCTAGCATTGTGAATTCTCTTCATCATCCATCATCATCAAGCATCACCACAACCATCCACCTTCATGACACCAAAAATTCCATTTCTTTTCTCATAATCAAAACCATAACACTTGGAGAAAAAAAAAATTCTCTAACCGTCATCATCCTCTCCATTTTCTCATCATCTTCATCAACAAAATTCTAGCAACTTAGAGATAGAAAATCTCATTTTTCTCTAAGAATTTTCAAGAAAAAATTATCATCATCAAGCTAAGCCGCCACCACCATTCATCATCAAAGCCATGACCTTATCACACTACCCCCTTGCATGTCCAACCTTTCACCACCACAACACTACCTCACCAAGTTTTTAGTGTTATTGTTGTTGGCCATCACCTTTTTCCAGTCTCCATCACTGGAGCATCCGAGTTCAAGGTCGGTTTTTTGACCTCGAGGTAGCGGTGTAAATCATCTTCAAGTTTAAGGCCCAAGGTTTCTTGTTTAAATTTATAAAATTTATTTGTTTTTTATATGTATATTCTATAAGTGAACTTCTTCTTCTACATCTTAACCTGCAACTGGAGGGGAGGTTGAAGGGTGAGAAGCTTGGGGAGGGCCTTAGCGAATGACCGCTTGCACGACGACATGAGACATTTCAAAAACATGACATGCAGATGCAATACATAATATAATATCAAGCATGAAAACATTTATATAATTATAATACATAGTATGTAAAAGCATTTGAAAACATAACCAAGTTGGGAGCTCTCTAGATAGACAATCTGAGCATTATGATTTAGTTATTCCTAAAATGTCTAGGCTTTATGGCCTTGCTCTAATCTACATGACGTGACACATGACACATTATACATTATACATTATACATGACACCAGGACTCACAGACTACCTATGTCCATGCTTCATGAATCCTATTCTAGTTATGATCATACCAGGTATATCAGGTTCAACATAAGTTGTCTCTAACTTATAGTTCTATCCTAGATTTACTCCCATGAAAACAGTTAAAAAAATATGAACATTATAAACATATTAACTAATAGCATAACATGATCAACTTATTCATAAACATCCATACATATGCAACAAGACATGTTTAATGCAATAAAGGTTTATGGTCTCATGTAGTTCTAAAATAGTTTTCATGAGTTTCTAAAGTAACTTCATAAATATTTACATAAATAACTAATTTCATAAATAAGAATTTTCTAAATAAATAACTATTTTCATAAATAAGGACATAACTAATTTCATAAATTCTTAAAAGAAAATAATAAGTTTCACCTCCTAGGATTTCATAAGAGATGCATAAATAAACAATTTCTTAAAATAAATACATGATTTGAAAATAGACTGTGAAGAAAGTCAGTCACCTAGAAATGGTTGACGACAAAGGAGCACAGACGCTAGGGGATCTTTGTCACGTCCCAACTTAGGATGTGACCGCACGTAAGGCGTGGCATACTAACGTATATGAAATGCTTGAAAATGAATAACTTTTACTACATAACAAATAATTGATTTTATAAAATAACTGATTTCATTAAATAATAACTAAGTTTACATAAAATACTGAAAATACTATTCTAAGAATATAACTAAAGACATAAATGCTAAATGGGAGGATTTGACCCTAGGTATCTAACATGACTTTGGTAGACCCCACTGCGAAGTGGAGCTTACCACTAACGTTGAATCCTTGCTTCTACTGGACGAGGGTGCGTTCTTACTGTCCTTTACTGCATCTGAAAAATGATATCAACAGAGGGGTGAGTTTGTCATCTCAGTTGTGGGTACCTCAGTACCACACAAATAACATATAATGCACACACACACACACATATATACTGATTGATAAGTAAAACATAGAAACTAAAGTAAATCTGAATAAACTACTGTAAAGTAAATCTGAATAAACCGTTGAAAAGTAAATCTGATCTATCTGTAGCATGTGCCAGCCTCCTTGATGGAAGGGCACAAGGAGAGATGCCTCTCGATCCTCGATTTCAAGGGAACCTTGGCTCGACCTTACTTCACCAGGATAAATCCAGGTGATTTTGGTACGCTCAACCCGGATACCTGTGAGGGTACCCATACTCTAATCTGAGTAGCCTGACGCTCATATAATTTGAATCTAGAAGGGCACACATGCCATAATATGAGGAGTCTTATGCTCAAAGCTATCTACTGCTGAGTCTGATCTACGAGGTTGTTGACCGTGTACTATTCTAGGTCATCTATCCTAAGAGCTACTGTTCGTAAAGTCTTATAGGTGAGCTAGGTTGGTTGCCCAAGTTGTTAGGTCTTAAAGTCTACTGATTATGACAGGGCTATCCTAGTTAGTTTAGTCTTATTTACTTGTTCTGTACAAGGATTGAGGTCCCTAGGAGAGGATTCCCAAGTAAGAGAGGTGCGTCACAATGGACAACTTAAGTACCAAGTATTGCCTTTGCAGAACCTGCCCTTAGTTAGGGTCCATTCCTTAACCAGAGTCTTTATTAAGGTCTATTATGTAATCCTAACCAAACATTTCAAAGGGATATCATGCCTATAGTCTTTAGTCTCTTCCCTATCATAGCATAAACATATCATCATACAACACATCATCACCATGTAAGCAGGGCAATTATCAACTATTAAGCATATATACATATGTATAAATATATATATATATATATATATATATATATATATAAACATGTTAAGATGCACAACTGACTCTATTGACGGACCATCGAAGTGGAATCGTCGACACACCGGGACCTCCACTCACCTGGAATGTCGTCGAGTTGAGGAGCACTACCACGGGGAGCTCCAAGCAGCGTAGTGTTGGCACCTGGAATGACCAACAAACACCACACCATCAGAAACTCATAAGGAAAACATAATTGTAGACTTTACGGTAGCGATCTGGCATCGCTACGGTGATTTAGCATTGCCACGGCGGCCGCAGACCACCATGGGCCGCCACTACCAAAGTAGCGGCGCCGAGGCCTACTACCCTAGGTCATCCTTAATAGGATTGGCTACTTACCCTAGGTGAAGACCTCGCGTCTTCACGAGAAAGAATGGGAAAAATTGAGCAGGAACTTTGTTCTAGATAGGAGAGGAGTTTGAAGCTCTGAGCGAGTTGAAAGGGGGAGAGAGAAGCTCTATATATAGGCGGAGAGGTGGCCAAAAGAGCGGGTCGGGCCCTGTTCTGGCCTGAGGGGTGCAGATTAGTGCTCCTGATCAGCAGCGGCGCGCTGCAGCGCCTCACTACTACTGACGCGTTGGAGCGTGCTATATATGCTGCAGTGCGTCTCCTAAACCAGCTTGGACCCTTACAACAGTCTCTTCGCCGTGGGCCATTACTCTTGACACCCTACATGGAGACACTACTTCCGCACGGACATAAGAACGAGAGAGAGAAAGAATAAAATATAAATGAAGTGAATAGTCCCACTAAAAGTAGAATCTTCATACTCTTGAATGAATTAGTATGTCTAAACACTCATGGGAGACTTATATATATAGGGGGAGCTTAAGACCCCCTCTAGATGTTGCTTCTGATGTGGGACTTCATCATTGTGTCACTGCAGCGAATTGGGCCTGCTGCAACGCACATCTATTTCCTTTTCCCCTCTCTTCTAGGGGTCATCACATAATGAGATCTATCCCCATGATCAAACCAAAGCAAATCTTTGATAAAAATGTGTTCTTAAGATCTTCATATGCATATCCATGCTTTTATGATTTGAAAATCATTTCTTTTGATTTTGAGTTTTTCTAACAATTATATGGCTTGAATCATGTTACTAAGAACATTTAGAAGCTAGTTTGTGTTGGAATCAAAGTCTAAAAATCCTTTCTTGAACCACATTTTCCATTAACCCTCATTTTGGCATAAAAATATCATTTTTGACCATGTTCACTTAGATCTACTTAAACAAAGCAAAAACTGTTATACTGGGTTGTATTTGAGGTCTCTTAGGTTCTGTTTTGAAGTTTAGTTGTGATTAAAAAAAAAAACAAGATTTGGTATTTTCTTTTTGGATTTGAAGAAGAAAAAAAAAAGGTATTGTTTTGTTGGAAGAAATGAGCTTAAAATCTAAACTTGTGAAATCGGGTTAATTCCTAACTTCATTGACAGACTTTACACGCATGCTTAACATAGTCCCTGGAAAAAAAAAAGAAAAGGACTCATTAGTTCCTAAACTTGACAATCGTCAAACTCGTTAGTGTGACGACCCTAGAAATCACCACTGACACGCATCGGACTAGTTCCTTTACGAAAGTCTCGTAACGTGCTAATCTTAAAAACACCCAGCTTTTATAACAAAATAATAAGAAAAACCTTTTGTTTAAAATAAACTAAACATCATGAATAAAATAAATTAACAATCCTTTAAATAAGATACAAAATTTATAAAAAAAAAATGCAGAGCATTCTACTTGCAGTTCATTAGAGCACGCTACTGACTGACATAAAAATAAACTATCCTAAACAACTAAAATAAAGTTAAAGAACACTCCACGAAAATGTGAAGCTCTCTGAGAATCCAATCTGCTGAAATCTACTAAACGAGCGACATATCTTTATTGTCGTTATATGAGAAATGGTTGATGGGGGGTGAGTCATCGCTTATTGAATGACAGACCCCACGGTGACATAGGACAATTTGTAACCATGTCATGCAGATGCATTACATAATATAATAGCAAACATGAAAACATTTTATAGTTTATAATAGACAGTACGTAAAAGCATTTGAAAATGTAAATAGGTTGAGAACTCTCTAGATAGACAATCTGAGCATTACGGTTTACCTATTCCTGAAATGTTTGGGCTTTACAACCTTGCCCTAATCTACATTATAGGAAGCATGATACATTATACATTATATATTATTCGTGATATGTGATACATGACATCAGGCCTCATGACATGCCTATGTCTGGGCTTCACGGTGTTGTCCTAATTCTACATGAATCTTATTCTAAGTTACGATCGTACAAAGTATATCAAGGTCAACGTAGGTTGTCACTGACTTACAGTTATATCCTAGATATAACTCGCATGAAAACAATTTAATTAACATAACATGAAATGACATGATAACGTAATAGCATAACATGACTTTATTCATGAATATTCATACACATGCAATATGACATGTTAAATGCATTTAAACATATGGTCCCATGTAGTTCTAAAATAGCTTCATAATTATTTTCATAAATAAATACTTTCATAAATGAGGAAGTTTCAAAATAAATAACTAATTTCATAAACATTAAAATAACTTTTGCCTCCTAAGGTTTCATAAAAATATGCATAAATAAATAATTTCTTAAAATAAATACATGATTTGAAAATAGACCTTGAAGAAAGTCACTCACCTAGAAATGGTTGACTGCTAAGGAACACTAATGTTGGGAGCTCCTAACACCATACATGGAGGCACTGCTTTCCCACGGGCAGAATAATAATCGGGATAAAGAACAATAAGAATTAGAGCTTTGGGAGAAAGTTTGCACCTTCAGAGCTCTCTGAGTGAATTAGCAAAGAAAAACACTCAGGGGGGACTTTTATACATATAGGGAGCTCAGGAACCCACCTTCATCACATTTCCCAATGTGGGACTCTAATCCTGTGTCACTACAACATTCATTGGACGTTATAGCACCGTCTTTTCTTCGTGTCGTTGCAGCGCGCTGCAATGCATGAGCTTTCCTCTCTTTTTTTTAGCCTATAGGAAACTATGGGTTATTACTGTTAGTGTTTCTTTATAAATTTTAGGGACTAATGAGTCCTATTCTTATGTCTAAGGACTAGGTTGGGCACATGTGTAAAATTCAGGGACGAAGTTGGGCATTAATCCTATGAAAACCTTATGTGTAAATATGTTTCCTAGGTGTAAGAATGTAAGGAAACGATTTGTGAACCTCAAGGAAAGGTTTAGGAGGCATTAGAATGGCCAAAAGTGTTTAAAAAGGCTAAAAATCTATTATGGACATTTGTAACTAATTACTAGACGCAGTAATCGATTAGACCACTGTCCAAAATTCTTTAGACCCTAATCAACCCTGTAAGATGTGTAATTGATTACCAGGCTTCAGAATGAAATAATCAAATACAAGATTCTTATAGTTGATTATCATTGTGTCCATAATGCAAAGAGTTGTGTTCTCGTCAACCCAAACCCATTTTTAATGAGTCTAATGACTTTAGAAGCTTAGCGAAACCCTTTAGTCCTGAGTGATCCTAAGATTAGTGACTAAAAGATGACTAACACTTATTTCTCTTGACTTAGAAGGTTACAGACTATTTGCCTAAGTGTGATATATGTGAGTGACGAATTTGATTATGTATAAATGACGTTGGATCTGATTATGTATGATTTTCCCTAATCATCACATATTTTTATTGTATGCCTAAGATATATGCATGCTTAATATTATGTTGAAACTTATTAAGTCATTGCTTATGTTAAGAATATCATGCAAGCATAATTGGTGAAAAAAGGTGAAAGTCCCTATTGAAGTAGCACTCCAATGCAGAAAAACTTAATAAAAAGATTAATTGATGAAGCATCCTCAAAGGCAATGGATGCAAAAACACCCTCAAAGGTAATGGGTGTTGTTCTGATCTGGCCCAAAGGGGATTGAGAATACGTCAGCGGCAATAGTGTAATCCCTCAGAGGATCTGAGCTCTTGTGTTCTAGAACGTGACTTATAAGGGACTCCGATGGAAAAGTCTTCACAGTCTTGTGCTTAGGAATGCAGTGGACAAAACTTACCTTCTCCATGCTAGAGGTCCAATATTTATAATGTGATCACAAAGAGGAGGAGGTGTGGTCCTCAGTACGTGCTGAGTGGGGGTGATGGGCTCTCACCATATTGTGCTAACAATCTTGTGGGTGGTAGTTATTGACGCACCTTCAGTTCAAAGTCCCAGGTCATGGGGAAAAAGAGGACTCCTCTTATGGCAAGAGTTTCTTGTATAGTGTGTGCCAGTTGGCAAAGCATGGGGCGTAAAGTGCTTCCACGTGTAAGCGTGATAGTTTGCGATATGACCATTGATGTGGCAACCGTTATGATGGCTATCTAGCCTAGGTAGTTTACATCTATTTTATCAATTATGATAAGAACCAAGCCCTTGATTCTTTTAATGGTGAGATGGGGTGTGTTTCTTGATATTTCATTTGTCAACCATTTGATGCGGCGGGATGAGGGAGAAGCAAACTCTTTAAATAGAGAAAGTCAAGAGAGTTTCTAATTTTATCCCAATAATAACTCACCTTGTGCTTTACTTGAATAAAAAGAAGGGTGAGAGAAACTAAAATATTTAAAGATGATTTAGTTTAAATACATAATATTTTCTTAAATTACGTGCAAATTAATTTATTTTTTTAATTTGTGCACGTGTCAAAAATGACATCTAATATTAAACAAAAAGAATAATAAATAAAAGTTAACTTCAATGAGAATGTCACATAGATGGAAATGAACGGTTTCATATGAAAACATTTTCACCATTAATTTTTTACCTTTTAACATTTTACCTTTACAATGTAACTCATTTAATGGTAACATGTGTTGACAATGTAACTCATTTAATGGTAACATGTGTTGACCACAAGTGCCTACATTTCATAGACTAGTGTGATTTTGGCAAGCACGAAGTACTTGTAACCCTACTAATAATATATAACAAAATTAATTTTGATATATTGTTAGTATAAATATTTTAAATTTAATCATATATAATTTATTATCTTATAACTTTCAATTACAATTTATCATAATAAATATAGGATTTATATTTGGAATAAAATCAATGGAAAAGATATCAAATGTACACGGACACTTTGCCAGATTGTCGTGTCCTCGCATGTTTGACACACCACATACACTAACCCACGAAGGCACTCGTTCGACATACATGTCACATGTGTCCAAAAGTGTACAAAAAAAATTTATGATTAGTCGTGCCCAAGTGTGTCAGAGTTATATATGAGAGTTTTTTGAGTTATGTATATGTTATGTTTGAATAAAAAATATTTTAAATACTAAATAATTTATAATAATATGGTCTCTTAAAAAATTAGCAAGTATTAACACATGATATCTTGAGCGTTTCATATATTTTGAAAGAGGTTTGAAAAATATTAAAAATTAATAATTTGACATCAATCAATGAAAATATTAGAGATTTATTATACATTTAATTTTAAAACTAGTATGTCGTGTCGCGTGTTATGTCTCATGTCCATTTCAGTGTTGGTGCTTTTTAGATTAAGCGCAACAATCGAAAACAACTTAAAAGAACCGGTACACTTGAGTAAAGAATGGATTATAAAAAAAACAAAAAAGAGCTTTTTTTTTAAGGAAAACGGATAATAATAATAATAATAATAATAATAATAATAATAATAATAATAATATTTTTAATCTAAAAAATAGTTTATAAGTTTTTTTTTCTCTTACACTATATACTATTGTGGCTACTCCTAAAATAGTTTATAAGTGAAAGCACCTTTGACAATTTTTTTTTACGGATTGTATAAAAAAATTACTTTTATACGGTAAATTTAATAATAATAAAAAAAGAGTATGATAATTAAGGTCAATATATCATTGTTATTTGTTCTTTGCTGTTTTGCTCATGCGTGAGATTGCAAGATTGATGATTTTTGCACAGTAATTATCATTATCTTGTCTTGTAATAAAACTCAAGCATTTATAATTATTCAACAAATATTTATCATTTTCATTTTTCTTATATAACTCAATCTATAATACATGTTTTTTTCTAAGCCACTATAATTAGTTTGGTGGCGAAGAGTTTGAATAATATGCTTCAGGTATTTAGGAAAAAAAAATTACTATTCAAAACAACTTTTAAGCGTGTATTTGACATCAAGAATTAAGCATAGAATTGAAACTTGAAATTGGGTCTCTTAATTCCAATTTGTGCTTGGTGTAACATAAAATTAGAGTTCTAGAACGGTGAACTAATTACTCAGAATTTGAAGACAACTAAGATAAATTTTACTAATTCTAACGGATAAATTTTACTAATTCTAACATCATACCCTAATTATCAATTCCAAAACTCATCAAATTAAATTTCTTTCTATTTCTCATTTATTTTCTAGCCATGATATTTATTAAAGGATTAAATATAATTTTAATTCCTGTAAAATTAAAAAGTTTGTGTTTGGTCCCTATAAAAGCTTTCATTAGGAACTAGTCCCTGTAAAAAAAATTGTTTAGTTTTAATCACTGCCATTAGTAGGAGACGTTATCCGCTAACGTGTCCGTTAAATGTGTCACGTAGCAAACAAGTGACCACCCACCCACCTAAATCATTCCTTGCAAACCCTACCCAATTTCTTTAAAAAAAATTTAAAAAAAACAAATAATCCCTCATTCTCTCTCATAACCCTAATCCCCAAATTGATTCTACCCTCCACCATTCTCTATCGACAAAAATGCAATTCTCTCTTGACATCAATACTCTCATTTCTCATTCTCGGCGAAGGACCCCTCACGACAGCCACTCTCTCGTCTCTCGCTCGCGCTCTCTATCTCTTGTGATCATCGACAACAGTGAGATCTTGCGGGTCTCTCTCTCTCGTCGTTGTCATCATTCAAAATGTCGTCTCGTCTCCTTCCTCTCATTCCATTTTCAGAACCGTCATCATCATCCTCTCATCCTCAGAAGCAGGTTCTCACTTTCTCACACTTCATTTTCTTGCTCACATATCTATCTCTCTTATACTCATACTCACTGTAACACTTTTAATACTTATACTCGTAGAGGAGTGAGACGCCACTTCCCTTCCAGGGCTAGAGAAGATCCCCAACCACTTTGAGGATTGTCAGGAGGGAATGCATATCGCACCACATAAGCAGTCCTCACATTGGATAGCGGAATTCGAATTCACGCTCTTATAAAGTCTGGTCCAATCCTTAATCAACTGCACCTACCCTCAGTTGGAAAAGCTAACTCTATCTAAACCTGCACAAAACCTGCACAAGGTGTTTGTTGCACCTTATAACATTCTCAGGAAATAATCTGAATTAGTATCAAAAGCACCTCTGCATGCATGTTCTGAATATCCAAAATTCCAAATAACATCTACCGTTCAAATCACCTCTTCCAATAATCTGCTATTGTTGACCATAAAATTAAGCTATTTCAAGTGGGAAAAAAATTGATACATATCAAAAGATAAGGATACATGGGTTTGTAGTCTCTGACATAAAAAGTTACCTAGTTTTATATTTTCTGTTAGCAGCTGAGTTCTTTGTTTCTAAACCTAATCGTACAGATCAAATCACAAATTCCCAGAGAAAAAGGGGCACCCTCCTACATAAAAAAGTAACTTACACATCGGTTGGTATACTGCCCAAGTTGTGGGTTACCAAAGGCTTCCCATTCCCATCTCATCATCTTCGATACCTAAATAGTGGACACCGATTAACGTAAGCCTGCAAACAGAAAGTTGGTAGAAGAGTCGACCTTCAGGTTCTTTGATGGGATTTATAAATTGCTAGCCATGAAGAATGAAGCTTTACAAGATTAATCCTAGAATATTTCAGAGACCAGAAGAAAACGTCCATTTCATTTTCACATGGAAAAAGACATTTTTTAAAAAGCACCATAACAGAAAAGGGAGAAACACTATTAAACGTTTAAAGTCAAGACGGCAAGTGAACATATTCTTTGCATCCCATAGTCCGGAATGCTTTTTCAGCAAAAAGGAAAAATGTTTTCAATATTTCAATTTCTCCAACTTGACCCTCCTCCTCACATACTCTACCAAAAAGAGAATATTTGTTCATTTAAAGAAATTAATATGACAAGAGTTCAAGTCAACTAATGATGTATGAAAAACAGACTTGGACATAAACTAGATACATAGTTTTTTTTTTTCGTGTGTTAAGGAAATCTAGGAAAAAATAAAATAAAAAGGGGATCTATAAGAAGAGGATAGAACAGAAGCAGGTTTGAATAATTTTGTTGTTTCAAATTTTGGTCATTACAAAATGCAGCCTTGCCTTTTCACTATGTTAGCAGTTAGTACACTAATAACCAAAAATAAATGTAGGAATTAGGGGAGACCAAATCAAAGACAATTGTTGCGTGTAGTATTGCATCGAATGAGAATTCGCAGTTCTCATTTTAAAATATAAATGCATGCATTGAGAGACCCACAACATGAGTTCTTTATTGTGTCTAAGCTTCCTAGGAGTGTGTGTCTTTGCAGTCTAGACAATAATTTATGATCATGAGAGACCAACTATCGGTATGATTTGGCACAGGACTTCAAACCCATTCATAGCAGATGTAGTAAACTTTTTGTTAAGGGAGGAAGTTGGAATCAGGAACATAATTTGTAAATTCACATCACACCATACTAAAGGTTATTTTTAACCTCATAATAAAGGAGAATTCAGAACATCCTAAAATGCCACAGTAGTAGTACTATAGGATTCTGGTTGCTAGTAGACAACCACCACGGATAAAATAACATCACAAAGAGTCTCAGGATATGAAATGACAGAGACTTCAAAGAGACGGACAGTGAAATAAGATATCAAGTCCCCATATCAAACTAAACCCAACTTTACGTAAATCATTAAGGTCAGTCCTGGCTTGGCCATTCACTTATCTAGTTACCATAATGTAGATGTCAAGATACTGATAGGTATCGGATGGTTAAAGGAGGCGGTTGTGCTTTGAATCTTTCTAAAGTAACCAAAATGCAAAATGAAGTACTCCATAGAGAAACTGTTAGGAAAGAAGAGAGGATAGAGAGGAGAATAGAGAGAGATAGATCGAGAGAGATAGCAGAATGGGAAATAGGAGTTTATTCTCAATTCACATGCTTATTCCTTCTTCTACAATCAGCTTATGTAGCTGAGTTTTCCCCCCTTTCCTAACTACCAACCCGGCAGTTACGCTAACTACTAGTTACAGCTGGCTAATTCCCAACTAATTCTCCTTGCATACGTATCAAATCCCCCCCCCCCAAAGTTTCCTTGCCCTCAAGGAACGGGTGTGCAATCGAATTCAGGGAATAGACTCCGCAGCTCATGCAAGGTCTCCCACGTAGCTTCCTCCTCCAGCTCGCCTTCCACTAGACCAAGACCTCCGTCACGGCATGGTGACGCCGGCGGCCCATGCGGCGCTGCAAAATATTTAGGGGCTCCTTAGGCAATTCGAGATGGCCCCACTCCAGCGGTAAGGCCCGGAGCTGCACGGTCGGGTCAGGACATGGCTTCAACAGCGAAACATGGAACGTGGGGTGAATCTTGGAGGCCGCAGGGAGCTTCAGCGTGTAGGCAACCTCGCCCACCTTGCGAATAATCTGATACGGCCCAAAGAAACGGGGTGACAACTTCTCCGAATCCCGATGCTGTGTGGTGTGCTGCCTATAGGGCTGGAGTTTCAAAAACACCCACTCGCCCTCCTTAAAAACACGATCCGAGTGCCCCTTATCCGCCAATCGTTTCATACGATCTTGAGCCTTCACCAAATTCCCTTTTAACAGCTTAAGCATATTCTCACGGGCAATGAAACTGCGATCTACTGCCTCCACCAAGGTGCTGTGGGGAAAATAGGGGAGATGCAGAGGCGGTGGCTGCCCATACATCACCTCGTAAGGGGTAGTCTGAATAGCGGATTGAAAAGTGGTGTTGTACCACCACTCCGCGAGTGGCAACCACTTGCACCACTCTGTCGGGCTCTGCCATGTCATGGCCCGCAGATACTGCTCCAAACAGCGATTGAGGACCTCTGTCTGCCCATCAGATTGTGGGTGGTATACGGTGGTGAGGCTTTGAGTGACGCCCAGCTGCTCAACAAAAGTTGTCCAGAACTTGCTGGTAAAGAGGGGATCCCTATCGCTGACCACATTGGCGGGTGCCCCATGAAGCTTGTATATGTCACAAATGAATTTATACGCCAACTGGGAAGCAGTAAAGGGGTGTGCCAGTGCAATGAAATGGGCGTATTTGCTCAGCCTGTCGACAATAACCCAAATCGTGTCCTTGCCTGCTGATTTGGGAAGTTTCTCAATGAAATCCATAGAGATGCTCTGCCAAACCCCGTCAGGGATGGGTAGTGGCTGCAGCAGGCCCGGTTGCGCCACCGTTTCGTACTTACACCGAAGACAAGTCTCACAGCGCCTAATAAAGTGGATGACGTCCCTATTTAAACCCTTCCAATAAAACAGGGACTTGATTCGGTGGCTTGTAGCGCGAATCCCCGAGTGGCCCCCTTGGTGCGATGTATGCAGCCACTGCAAAATGAGGTTCCTGACAGCCTCATCGTGCAGAATGACCAAGCGATGCCCATTGAAAACAAAATTGTCAACCAGCCTGTAATGAGGATGCAGCGCAGGTGTGGCCACCAATTCAGCCATTAATAGCTGTAAATGGGGATCCTTGCTGTAAGCCTCTTCAATGAGCTTCCACAGTTCCGAAGAGACGTTAGAGACCGCAAGGTGCAACAGTTCCCCATGCGAAGCCCGTGATAAAGCGTCTGCCGCCACATTCTCAAGTCCCTTCTTGTACTGAATCACATAGGAGAGGCCCATGAGCTTCGTAACCCACCGGTATTGAGCAAGCGTGGACAGCCTCTGTTCGAGTAAGAACTTCAAGCTCTGCTGGTCGGTTCTAATGGTGAAAGGCTGCACAGCCAGGTACTGGTGCCACTTGGATACTGCGTGCACCAACGCTAACAGCTCGCGATCATAAACGGACAATAGCCGATTCCTGGGGGGCAGGACTTTGCTGATGAAGGCTGCTGGGTGGTTGTCCTGCATCAAGACAGCACCAATGCCAGTGCCGGAAGCATCTGTCTCCACCACAAACGGCTTCTGGAGATCAGGAATGATCAGCACCGGAGCTGTAACTAAAGCCCTCTTAAGCTGTAAGAAAGCTTCTGCCGCTTCCTGTGTCCACACAAACGCGTCCTTCCTCAACAAATCAGTGAGCGGAGCGGCAATAATGCTGTAATTCTTAATAAAAAACGGCGATAGTACCCAGTCGACCCCAGAAAGCCCCACAACTGCTTCACATTCAGCGGTTCCGGCCACTGTTGGACTGCAGTCACCTTAGCTGGGTCTGTGGTAACCCCCTCTGCCGAAATAAAGTGGCCCAAATATTCGATCTTCGAAGTGAAGAAGGCGCATTTGCTGCGTTTGGCAAAGAAGCTGTGCTTTCGCAGAATTGCAAGGACCTCCCGCAGGTGCAATAAGTGATCCATAGGACAGGCGCTATAGACCAATATGTCGTCAAAAAAAATAAGGACGCACTTTCGTAGTAGGGGAGCAAAAATAGCATTCATCGCACCTTGAAACGTCGCCGGGGCATTGGATAATCCAAAGGGCATTACGACATACTCGAATTGGCCCCCATGAGTTTGAAATGTTGTTTTCGCTACATCCTCGGGCCTCATGCGGATTTGATGATAACCGGCGCGCAAGTCAAGCTTGGAAAAAATCCTACCCCTCCCCCCCAATTCATCCAATAGATCCTCCACTAGTGGAATGGGGAATTTGGCCTTAACTGTCATGTCATTCAACCTTCTATAATCCACACACATTCTCCAACTGCCATCCTTCTTCTTCACCAAAACTACAGGGGCAGCAAATGGAGAAGAACTGGGCTGGATTACCCCTGAGTCTAACAACTCCTTGACCATGTTATCAATCACGTCCTTCTGAGCAGGGGGGGTATCTATAGGGTTGGAACCCTCCTTTAACACGATTTTGTGATCGTGGATCCCTCGAAATGGTGGCAACTCCTTAGGCTCAGCAAACACATCCTGAAATTCCTCTAACAGTGCAGCCGTGTGCATATCCCCCTGAGCACTATCACCTTCCTCAGCTCGTATGGCACAACACAGGCCTTCAGTTGTGCAAGGTAACAATTGTAACATATAGCAGTACTTTTCTGTTACCAACAAATGGTCAAGCCTAGCCGCATCAACTACCCTGTTGGCTGTCCCTTTCATGGCTATCAATTTCACCTTCTGATCACCCATATAAAATTCCATAACCAAGTTCTTAAAATCCCAGGAAATGGTTCCCCACTGCCTAAGCCACTGCATTCCTAGAATTAAATCACAACTGCTCAAGGAAATAGCAATAGCTGAAGTAGTAAATTCATACCCCTGCATTTTCCAGTGGATATTGTCACAGCGGCCAGCTCCCTGAATTGTCCCTCCATCCGCAACCGTGATCTGCACTGGCGTCATTGGCCGTGGCTAAGCAACGTCCCCCTTACAAAGCTCCTTATTCACAAAATTGTGCGTGCTTCCCGTATCCACCAGCACGACAATCCTCTTCTTGCCAATCCATCCCATCATCCGCATCATGGGGTAAGCGGAGTCCCTGTGGAGGGCATTCAACGAAACCGTGGGGCTGATGTCGCTAGCCTCCTCCGGGAGTCCACCGGACGTAGAGTCACCATCCGCTAACTCGGACTGCTCGATGTCCTCGTCCACTTCCATAAGGAAAACTGAAGCTTCTTCTTCTGAGGGCAGCTATGGTTGGGGCCAAATTTTTCATGGCAAAAGAAGCACAGGTTGCGTGCGCGGTGCTCCTCCACTTCCTTGGGAGTGAGTTTCCCTCGGAACGTGTACCCTGGTTTCCCCAGTATTCCTTTCTGATCCTCTTCCACATCCGCCTTCTTTTCGCCCTTATCGCTCCTCTTCTCGCCGAGAGACTGGAAGATTTTCTTGTCTTGCCACCTGCTCGTGTTACTGCGGAAAAAATTGCCTCGCGGTTTCTGTAGCAATGAATAGGTTCGCTCTTGCAGCTTTGCAATTCGCGTGGCCTCCAACAGCGATCTAGGTGCAAAAAGCTTGACACCATTGCTGAGGTCTGCACTCAGTCCGCCAATGAAGCACTACAACTTCTGTTGCTCATTCAGCTCGGTGTGGCACACCAGCTTATCGAATCTGTCCTGATACTCATCCAAACTTCCCTGTTGCACCAGCCGTTTCAGCTCCTCCATCGGTGTGTCGAACTCGGTCCCGAATCGGACCTGAATGGCGTCGGCGAATTCTCGCCACGCGATACGTCCCTGATAACCTTGCTCAAGGTTCTGGAACCACTTGAAAGAACCTTCGTCAAAGGCGATACTGGCGATGGCTACCTTATCCCCTTCCGGAGTCCCATCGATCGCGAAAAAGCGATCGCACTTCGCGATCCACATGCTTACGTCGTCGCGGCAAAATTTCGGAAAGTCCAACCGCGTCAGCCTCGTAGGGACGCGATGCTCTCCTTCGCCTCCGCCGCATTGCCGCCGCGCTATTCCTAGCTCCGCCAGTTGCAAGCCAATGCCGCGCATGGTTTCTTGGATGCTATCGAACTGTAGCTCATAGCGTTGGTCCATCGCTCGTAATTGCGGTTCAATTACTGCCAGAATTCTTTCCTCCGTCTCGCGCATCGCGGTTTGAAGGCGCGTTGCTTCCGCCATGGCTGGATCGAGAGGCTCTGGATACCAATGTTAGGAAAGAAGAGAGGATAGAGAGGAGAATAGAGAGAGATAGATCGAGAGAGATAGCAGAATGGGAAATAGGAGTTTATTCTCAATTCACATGCTTATTCCTTCTTCTACAATCAGCTTATGTACCTGAGTTTTCCCCCCTTTCCTAACTACCAACCCGGCAGTTACGCTAACTACTAGTTACAGCTGGCTAATTCCCAACTAATTCTCCTTGCATACGTATCAGAAACAGTAATATATTTTAAGAACGCAGCTAGGTGTACACCAATTAACCTATCAACGGCTTTAATATGGTTTGGGCCCCACCTTCATATTTCTCAACCGCGACTGCACCCACAATTCCCACTCCCTACCAAACGCGCGTGCACAAGCAATCAAACTGTTCGCGCTATCTCACTCCCACTTTCTTGCTCATGCTACACATTCTCCCACTCAATGATTTTCATTCAAATAACAACCTCTCACCAAGCTCTTCTCAAAGAATGCTACTACACAAACTTTTACACTCTCGTGCACAAACTTTTTCAATACACGCACAAACTTTTACAAACTGATACACAAACTTTTTCAATAAACACGCACAAACTTTTACAAACTGCTACACAAACTTTTAAACAAACTTGCACAAACTTTTGCAAAAAGCATACATAAACTTTTACTCTCACAGACACAAACTTCTGAAATAATATACACAAACTTTTACACTCATGCACAAACTTTTTCAAAATCCACGCACAAACTTTTACAAACTCATACACAAACTTTTAGCCAGGAATGCACAAACTGTTGCAAAAAAATACAAAGACTTTTACTCTCGCATACACAAACTTCTAAAGCAACAAACACAAACTTTTTAAACAATAGACCCAAACCTTTTTAGAAACCACGCACAAACTATTACAAACTCATACACAAACCTTTACACTCGCATGCACAACCTTTTGACACAACTTTCAAATGCTTACGGTGATCTCCTACGTATTTCAAAACCACTGAACAAAAACAAAGAAAAACCCAACTCGGGAAAACTCAACCAAAATACAGAAAAAAGCTTTGATTTTTCATATAAAAATAGATGTTGAAACCTCCAAAGGAAGAAGAAGAAGATGGAAAAGGAGGACGAGGAGGAGCATCAGATCTCACATACCTTGTCTGTGCTTTGTACTATGAATGAAAGAGAATAAGAAGAAGAAGAAATATAACAAAGGATGGAGAAGAACAAAAAAAAAAAAAGAGCATGTGATAACTGTGGCAGACGGAAGAGGAGAAGGAGGAGAAGTGGGGAGGAAGAGAAAGAATATGAAAATTAAAAAAAAAAAGAAATACATATTCAGCTGTGCGTGTGAAAGAGATGATGAAGAGAAGAAAGAGAAATACAAAAGTTAGAATGATATATGTTGGTGGCAACACAGTAGCAGGTTAATAGGAGTACAACAAGCATTTTTCATATTTTAATTAATCAATTAAACCATCAGATGTTCTTTCATGAGACCTATAATTAGTTGAATTGAATTACTCGTTGTAATTCACTGCCGGGCTATTTTTGACTTGAAAAAGGCATAGATTACAGCACACGACTTAATTAAATTGTACTTGACGTAAAAAACAGTGGCCTCAATTAAGATGTCACGACAAGCCCAGGAATGCATTTTGGGTAGCCACGGTTGTAGAGGGTTTTAGAGGATCTCACTTTAGAGAAGAAAGTAAGAGTTTTACCCTTGGATCATTTAAGTGGAACTCATACACATTCTTACTTTATTGATCCAAAAGTAAAACCTCTCACTTTCTCCTCTAAGAGGTCTAAAGTGTGATCCTCAATTTAGAGGATCCAAATCCAAAATCAATTATGGTGGCTGGAATGCATTTCCGATAATGAATTTCGGTACAATTTTATTGATTTGTCTGCATTAGGTTAACTCGTTTCCCACTGTTTCAAGTTTCAACCCAGATTCACTTTTGTCCTACAATTAGAGCAAAATGATCTTCACTACCAAGTATCATTACGGCTCCCTAGTAACAATGCATGCATGCTACACACAGATACGTGTAAATGGAAAATTATTAATTCACAAATACTAAAATACAACACATTAAACAAATCTTTTTACATACTTGGTAGCAAAAAAAATGCCAAATGTGAGTGCATAAATAAATTTGAAAAAAAAAAAAAAAATCCTCCCGTTAGTGACATGTGGCGTTTTTTGCCAGCATGTAATCAACAAGTATATACTATATCTTCAACATCTTATCACAATTTGCTATTTAATCATTTTCCTTTTAAATGTCAGCATCAATATTATAGGGACATGACATACACATAATAACATCTGACAGAGAAGAGCACGTTGCACTATATGGAAATTATAGGGAGATGTTCAATTGATTTTGAATTGAAGAGAACAAGCTGAATTTAAAAACTTTATACCCAAAGGTAATTCTTTAACAATATCCATAAATACTCATCCTCCGGGGGGGGGGGGGGNTAACCAATTATTGAAACTTTTTTTGAAATTTGAGCTAAGTTATGGTTGGACATGACGACATGCATCGTGTATGTTTTCTATTCATAGCACATATATATTGACTACATCACACATTCTCCAAGTACATCAAGTGGTACGACTTAATTTTCTTTTTCTTCTAATAATATGAAACACTAAGCTCTGATATACTGCACAACAAGAAGCAGTAGAAAAGGACATGCATTCAGTTCTTGCTAAACTAATTTAACAATATAACAAGTTATTTTATGTTGGCAACGGCTGAGAGCTCTACATGAGTAACACCAAGTCATACTGCAAAGTTTCTATTACTCATGCCAATAAATGGAAAAATGCACGTTTCAAATTTATCAACAGGTTCTTCACCCTGATCCCTGTCCTTTAAACATTTTTTTTTTTCAGATTAAAAATTCCTTACCTTTAAGCATTACACCACTCAATTTGTAGGCTCCCTCTTCCTCAGTTCCTAATTTAAATATACAAACAACAAAAAAAGGAGACAAGAAGGATCCATGTCTTACATGATTATATCCATATAAGGTCAATCAGTGAGTATTATTGGTTGATTCTTCATTAAGGACTGTGAAATGAGTAAGAAGCAGCTCAAGAGAGGGAGAGAAAACCCATTGAATAATCAGAACCGTATATTTCATTTCACCACTATGTAGGTATTTATAGACAAGATACAATCAACTATAGTTACTATTTACAAGAAGAATAATGGAAGATTTAATGAC
Organism: Nissolia schottii; assembly: GCA_003254905.1. NCBI lineage: Eukaryota > Viridiplantae > Streptophyta > Magnoliopsida > Fabales > Fabaceae > Nissolia > Nissolia schottii. The sequence goes on from QANU01035356.1 coordinate 20,485, forward strand.
TCCATTTTTTCCAAGGTTCGTCTATCTTAGTTCCCATGTTCACCAATTAATATTTTTTTTGGATAAAAGAACTTTATATTGAGGAAAGGAGAAGAGAGTTGCAGAAGTTAGGTCAATAAGAGATCCTCTTTAGAAGACCAAAAAAAAGACTATCAATGAAGTAGAGTTTTCCAATCTCTCAGCATATCTAAGGGAAAAGCCTCTAAAAAGATTGTGTTTTACACCAAATAGAAACCATACACCTAATCCTATCCAACAGAACTTGTCTGTTTGAAAATTGCTGTTCAAGGTATGAGAATTGTGCTCTAAGCTCTAACCACATACACCAAATAATAGCAAAATACGCACACTAGCACAAAAATTTGGCTTCCATCCTTTTCCCAAAACTAACATAACTTGTCAATAGGAACTAATCTAAGATTACAGGACACACCCAACACTCACCACCAAAAAGACCAAGCAAATGGTTCCATAATAAGTCAGTCATAGAACAGTGCAAAAACAGAAGTGTATCTGATTCCGAATTCACACTACACATAACACACACATCAGGAGAAATAGCCTTATGGGGCCTTCGAACATGCACCATGTAATTAGTATGAATTCTGTTACAACTATCCATGTAAAGGATTTAACCTTGCGTGGAGCTTTAGACTTCCAAATTGGTTTGTCAAGGTTAAACAGTGATAACTTAAGGAGTTTCAAGTGGACTGTATACCTTTTGAGAGCAATGGGAAGGCCAGACTCTGGAGGCATTGTTGGAGATGGTATAGGAGGTGGATCCAAATGTGAATATGAAGGGACCTCAATAATAGCTGGTAAAGGGACAGGTTCTAGGGCTCGAAGTAAAGGACAATGATATACCTGAAGAGGCACATAGTTGTAGGACCCTGGCCATGACGAAGCTGTACGGAGGTAGACTCAGTCAAAACTCAGAACAGGAAAAGGTGGTATACGAAGAATCTTTGCTATGGGTTCCGGAGATGAAGGAGATGACTCATAATGGAACAGACTCAAAAAAGTGACACCGACATAGATAAGGGAACATTGAAGAGTGGACAAAGCAACGATAATCTTTTTGTGACTGAGTTAACCCATAAATAGCTGACAACTTATCAAGACCACAACAAAGATCATGGACAAAACAGGTTGACCCAAATACACATGGGGGAGCAGGGTAAGGTTGACCCTAAACCATAGAGTTTCAATACTCGAGTTCCTCAACCAGAGGAGGAAACAATCTGTTGAAGCCATGCAAACTGTAAAGCACCACGAACCATGCCCAAGTAAGTAGACATTAGATCATCAAATTTACACCTGCGGTGTTAGGGTTTAGGAACAGAATCAAGTTCTGTAGTGAAATGGTTCTTGTAGCCTTGGCCAACAAGCCACAACTTATTATCAATAGCCCAAGGGTGACAGTTGCTCCCATCCAATTTGTCAGTAAAGAACTAACAAAATTGGTGTAAACAAAGGAAGTAGCTTTGGAGTGTTGGACAATCAGTAATCCATGTGGCAGAGAAGAAGCCAATAGAAAGGAGCTAAAAATACAGCAGCACAACAGTAAAAGTGGCAGACAGGGAAGTCGGCAGTGATCGGACAACAGCGGCATCATCAAAAATAGGCCCAAAAAGTGTCTCGTGGCAAACAAAGCTGCAGCTGGTGGGTTTCTCTGTTGCACTATCATGTGTTGGAGAAAGGGAAGTGTGTGGAATGTGGATAGATGCTCAGAAGCTAGAGAGGGTGCATAGTACGCATGGAACAGTGTTCAACAACGCCCCTTTATTCGTTTGTCGCATGCATGGAGGCAGCTTCAATGGTCTTGTTGCCGTTCGGAATACTTGCTGGAAAAGTTTATGACAGCGGGAGACAATGACTGTTAGGGTTTTGCAAGCCACCAATAAGCTTGTGCTATCAGGCCAAAGGCGACAGGCCGGAAGGAAGACACAATCTGTTGCAAAACGATGGGTCCACAGTGAAAAAACAATTGTTCCGGTTGTCTCTCTTTAGACTCACATACTATCTTATAATTGAATGGGTCTTTCTCAACCCCAAAAACTAGCCCATGGAATTAGGGTTGCCCAAGCTCTTATAAAGACTATATTGGCCATATCCCTGAGCCATGTGGCCCAATATCAAACAAAAGATAGACCCAAATACCATGTCAAATGAGTAAGAAGAAGCTCAAGAAAGGGAAAATAAACCCTTTGAATAATCAGAACTGTATATTTCATTGCACTGCTATGTAGGTATTTATATACAAGATACAATTAGCTATAGTTACTATTTACAAGAAAAATAATGGCAGACTTAATGGCTCCATGTTTTCTAAGGTTCATCTACCCTATTCCCCATGTTCACCAAACATGCAACAAAGTGAAAAAAAAAATATTAAAAAATTAAAATTTAAAATAAAATAAAATAAAATAAAGTGGAATGGTGCCTCTTTGAATGGGAAAGAGACATTTTATTAGACAGAAACGGGGCATTTACAACTATGGGAGGATAAAATATCCTGGTAAGAATAGACACAAGAAGTGAAATGATGTCAATCAAAGAAAGCATGAGACAATTATCATGTAACGCTTGAAAAATAGGATCGCATTCCCATGAAATAGAATCACAGTCTTGTCATTTAGGATCTGATGCGTTTGTTTAAGCATTAAAAAAAAAAGCACTGTTGTGATGTAACTTTTTCGAGAGCTTTTTTCTTTTTCAGATGCAACAACTTATGAAAAAGTACTAAAGCATGGTTTCATTTTTATATTGTAGCTTTTTTTCAAAATGTTTATTTCTTAAATAAACTCAAACAAACAACACTTAATCTAGTAAAAAAGAATGCAGTGAACCGAAATTACAGCAACTTGCACTTAAGTTTGTAAAAAAAAAAAAAATTTACAGAACACAAATGTATGAAGATTACCTATTAATTTGCATGTTAGTGTTTGTTACCTACTATTTTTACAAAATTTTAAGGACAATATTTTGAACCTTTTATTAGATCAAGTAATACATGTCTACTGAGGCAACCAAGCTTTCTCATGCAGATGCAGGCATGCTTATAAATATATGACACAAAGTGAATTGCAATTTCAATACTTAAGAATATAGCAAAATCAAGGTCATCTATAAGAATATTGCTCATTTACATCAAGAGAATTTGGGAATTGGGAGTAAATAGAACATAGAAGTATGAGTGAAACTAGTCAAGAAACTTAATTTACATGGTTCTAAGAATCTCTAAAACCATGCTAACTAAAACGATTATTTCCTAATGAGATAAATACTTAAGAATCTACAAAGAAACAGTGTACGCGCTGTGAGGATTACAAAATTTTAATAGAATCCTAATGTATTCACCCGAATGTCTAATTCTTCAAACTGTGAATTGTAAAATAGTATTCTTCCTGCAGCAAGAATCCTAGGGGAAATAGATTTAAAAAATTAAGCTGTAAAACTGTACAAGCCAAGGTAGAATAGATAAGCATATGCTATTTAGAGGACATGACAAACCTGAAGATGGTGACAATGAGGACTGTCAAGTACATAGCAATTTTGGCGATCCGAAATTTCTTCTCCGCATTCAGTACCCTAAACACTTCAGTAACATCAATAAGATGCTCCCGTTTCACATACCTGAATCATCATTGAAACAGAATAATCACGACAAATATTTTGTGTCATTTGTCAAAAATTCTAACATTGTGTTTTGCCTAAATTAAAGTGCTATTTTGACTCATTAAGGTGTGCCCTAACAAAAGCCATTCTTTAAAAAAAACTAAAAATCTTGACAAATAGCACAATTTGTAAGGCTAGGTAAAACAGCATGCTAAATATAATAAGCCACCAAATACAACGCCAAAAACATATTGTTCAATTTCATATGTCAGAAAAATGGGAAAAAGGAAGTTAATAACACTCACAGAATGAGATGATAGCAAGTAACGGGAAGAGTGAGCAAGAACATGAACCAGTGGCCAGTGAAGAGGCAAAGAGCGCAGAGCACTCCCTGCCCTATGAACTCAGGAAGCACGAAATAATTAATCCGAGACGATGCATCGAATGGGTTTATATAGTCAGCTTCCAAGTCAGATAGGATCAAAACCTTATATAAATAAATAAATAAATAAAAATAAAGATCTATTGAAGCTAATCAAACATTAAAATAAAAATAAGTATAGACTTTAATGATATTGACATTGGCAGAAAAAAAAAAGAAAAAGAGAAAAAAAGGGTAACAAGTGAGAGGAAGAACACCTGATAAAAAGTTGAGGCGAGAAGGGCAATGTTGGCAGGGAAACAAATGACGAGCCAAAACAAGAGATTCCAACCCATTAATTTCCAGTTAACGAAGAATAAATTAGCAATGGGAACAAAGTACGGTTTGTAAGGGATTCGAAGTTGACGGAAGGGAGAGAGTGCCGCACACCGCGACGACGGCGAGGGTCCAGTTCACTACGGAAATTCAAATCAAACTACTGAATTTTGGGAGACCGCTGCTTACAGGTTGTTGAAAAACTTTTGTTTTACGATAGAATTCAATTCAATTATATGGGAATTGAATTTTAGTGTGAATTAAATTGAATTTTTTATGTTTAGAACAAATAAATTAATTAATTAAAAAAATAAATTAAATTTCATTATTTAGAGTGTTAATAAAATAAATTGAATTAATTATTTAAATTATTTTGTCATTTATTAATAAAATATTATATTTTAATGATAAACTTATTATTAATTCACAAAAAAGAAATGGGCAAAGGTCGGACAATGTAACAACTCAAAAATTATTATCAACTCTCAAGAGATAGTTTCTTTGCGAAAGCCTTCAAAATATGCTAAAGCATAAAATATGCACACAATATACCGAATGAACTATATTTCAAAAACTATTTCTTTTCACAATTGAAAACGTGATATCGGCTTATACATGCATAATTGAATATAAATCATGTCAAATCTAACTAAGTGTAACATCTAAAGACTTTGCCTGTGACCCATTAGAGAAAGTACTAACTAAAACATTGATTACTCTACTATGAAGTCGAGTTTACCACTGACTCGGAGACTAGTACTACTATTAAGTTAGAAGATCAACACCATGGTTCTCATCCTAAGCTGAAACAAATAAATGAGGGGTGAGTTTATCACTCAATGAATGAGTACATAGTACCATATATAACATCTCGATTTTTTCCCTTACAAAGATTTCGCATAATAATAGATATATAAGTAATATAATTAGACTAAAATTTTAAATCTCAATTTAATTCCCCAAAAATGCCCAATAAAGTAATAGTTCGCGATTTCGCGAAAATCCGCAGACACCGGATTAATTACCTTTCGTGACCGAAATTTAATTATGCATTAAAGGTATCTGTAAAGAACACTTTTATGAAAATAAATTTACAAATACCTTGGATGAATTTAAATTCCATAGTAGAAAAATTAGTAGATCACAATGGTGTGATCGAAATATTTTTTGGACAACGATACACGAAGCCCCCGAATAACGAACAACCAAACATGATTAAACTGGATTGAAAAGTGGGCCCCATGGCCAAAGGCCATCAGCCTTCACGGCAGCCCCACACACATACACACAAAAGTCAAAGCAAATCCACCAAGTCAAAGACGACAAGGATCCACCTAAGCATGCTTATCATTTTCTTTTTATTTTATTTTTCTTTTTCTTTTTCCATTAATTTTTGTGGCCAAGAATGGCCCAAGAGCCACGGCCTTAGGATTATAAATAGCACTCTTGGCTTTCATTTGTCATTCATCCAGTCTTTCCAAAACACGTTCCGTTCACATACTCTGTCGTTATGCTAGCATAGCAGAAAAAGCCAAGCTTCAATACACGGTTCCCCTATGACTTTCCCATAATTTTCTCATCACTTTCTCTTCTACTTTCTTCCTCAAAAATGAGCTCTTAGCTCTTGTTCTTTCAAGTTTTCACTCAAGCAAAAGTGACCAAAGGTGTTGGGAACACCGAGGTTTTCTCGGACTTCTACGCAAAGCTTTCATTCCTAAAGCTTGTGAACTTCACCAAAGGTGGGTAAACCTAGCTTACTCACCTCCTTAGTGACTTTTATGTGATTGCTTGTGATTATGTGAAACAACCATGTATTAGGTACTAGATGAAGGTTATTGATGCATGAATGATTTGAGTGCTTTCTTTGAGTAAGAACATGTGTTATTGTAGTTGTTGGAACTTGTTGAGAAGCCCTAAGAAGTCGGCATGGGAATGGTTTGGAAGAAAGGAAAAATAACAAGATGGAAGCCCTAAGTCACGCCCAGGGCGCTAAGCGGTCTGGGCAGGGTACTGAGTGGCCTGGGGAAAAACCGTAAAACTTGTTTTGGAAATCCTGTTTCTGTGACTTAGGTGGCGTCAGGGACCGTTGAGCTGCCTGAACCCTAATTCCAGGCAAACCTGGACAGGTGTGGCTCAGTGACTCGAGAGTTCTCGTGGGTGTTGAGCAACCTAGAAAGCTCTATGTCACTAAGCTAACCCAAACCAGGGGATGAACGATTGTAAAAGTTATCTTGGACCGCATGTTCCAACAAGCACGTATCCATGTGATGTATGTGTAATATTAATAATGATTATGTTTTATGATAAAGTGCATCATGAGAACATGGTTGTCACTCAGGTGTTAGGACAATTTTAGATGACTAGAGAGTAATCACCTAATGAGTCAAATATCATAACTGAATCCTAGGAAACAAGTGATGTCTTAAGAAGATTCCGGCCACAGAGGGTCTAGTGTACCTTGAAGAAAGTACGTAGCTATATGATTAGGATTATCCCTTCTCTTGGCACGTCCATAGGACAAGCCCCTCACCAGTCCAGCAAGATGGATTGGTCATTGATGTTAACGTAGGTTTACGACCTGTTTTTATGTTGAAAAAAAAAGAAAGAAAGAAAGAAAAGATCAATGTTTGAGGATGTGATGTCGCAAAGTCCCAAAGAATGTTAAGCAGAACACTCCTGGTAGCGTCGCGAGGGCATGTCAGGGAGTAAAGTTACATTTCCCAGTGGCGTCGAGAAGGGAGGTCGAGGAAAGCACAAGTCTGTGCCTGGTCGCGTCGAGAGGACCGACCCTCGCCATCCCGTTAGGTGGATGATTATTCCTATTGATGGTCGATGAATGATGCTAGATGCCATTGGTTGTTCATTACCACTCCAGTTATAGCGCTATCTGGCCGTCATCAATATGGAAGTTAGAAGCAGGTTGTAACCGAATGGGGATGACAGTCCCACAATATACAAAGGTGGAAGGCTACAAAGAGCTAAGAAGGACCCGACCCCGATACACAAGGTTGACAGGGCGCGTAAGAGAACCCCAGATCCCCTAATACATAAGATATGTGATGTATGTATGTATGTATGTATGTATGTATGTATGTATGTATGTATTTATGTATGTAAGTACTATAAGTTACCATCAAGAAAACTCTCGAGACGGCCTATATGAAAGTTATAGATGACGCGAGTATGTGAACGGACATCACATTACTTAAGCGAATGAGGTTAATAAGCACGAATCCATAGGTAATACAAAGAGTAGAAATCCCCAATCACCTAGTAAACTAGATAAAGCTACTCAGGACTAGGACGAATGCTAATAACCAGTAGGAACTTTAGTATGCATTGACACTTAGAGATCTCCTAAGTGGCTTGGGTCATAACTGAGTAATGAAAACGATAGATATGGCTTAGGATTCCCACTGAGAATGTCATGTTCTCACCCCCTACTCCTTTATGATTCCAGACGAGTACGACCAATACACTTGAGAGGATGAGGCATCACAGGACGACTTGAAGTCTCGAGGCCAGAAGATCACTGAGAAGAAGAAGGAGTATCCCTTTTCATCCACGCATGACAACGATTATTGTTTTGTATTTTGTAATAGTTAAAAGGTCTAGATGGCCATTAACGATTATGTGTAATTATGTATTATTACTCAGATGTGTAATTGTGTTATGGACCAGATGATTGTGTGTATATATATATATATATATCAAGAAATATTCTATACAAATATCTAATAGAATAATTATCACTTAAGTCCATTGGGACTATATCGCTTGCATATCTATATGATTGCTTGAACACGCACGACTCCTAGTTCATGCGTTAAGAAAGAAAAGGAAAAAGTTTTCAAAATGGTCCATATTTTTTAGTAAGAAATATTTGCCAAGCCAAAAGTAGGGGCTAGAAGTAACCCAACCAAAGCAGATAACAACTTTGTGAGCATTGCTTACCACTATAGAGTGAGCAGTTAGCAGGGGTGTTTCACCACACCACCTAGCACATACTAAACACGGATAGTCATATATTCATAATTAACAATAAAGCAACAACTGAACAATAAATGTGCACATACAGAATACTGATATGGCATACACAACTGAGAGTGCACTAAGATCATTGGAAACATTGTAATAAATAAATGTACAAGCACTGGCGCACACGTAGCAAAAAGTCACACCCCTGTTGAGTTTGATGATATGTTGATTAGGCCTTACAGTGTATCTACATAACTAGCCTAGCTGAACGATAGTGACACGCAGATCAATGGTAACTAGACTAAGATGCCATACATGCTACTGATACTGAATCTATCCGCCTACTCATAAAGGATCAAGGAGAGACTAGTTCTCAATCCTCAGTTAAAAAGATATTGTACCTCATCCTTGCATCTCCAAGACAATTTCCTTATTGTACCTACCTTTGTATACTAAAACCATATGATATACTGATAGATTAAAGGCACGCTGAACCCAAGGGAAGAGACTGGATATGGGGTCTTATGGTGTATCTGCACTACTTGCTCATCCAGTTTGTATTGAGTCACACACATATAACAAGCCATACACAACATTTAGCACTGAAGGACATAAATGCAGAAATCTTAAAATTGATCATTAGGTTTAAAGTCTAAGTGCTTTGATTAACAATCAACTAAAAGATTAGCACTCAGAAGCTTAACCTAATCAATTGAATCACATGAATTGCAATTTATCATTCAACAGTAAGACCTTCAATTGCAAATCATTAAGTTCATGACATATTTGTATTGATTCTGTAATTGGAACCATGTATCAACAAGAACCTATTACTAACAAGTCAAGCATAGAGGAAATTAAACAATTAATTCATGTATGTCAATTAATTCCTCTAATGTTGTATGTTAAGGTTGAAGGAAAGCATGCATGAAAAGTGAGCAGAAATGAGTGGAACGAAGGAATAAAAATTACCTTGCTGATTTTTAAAGAAAGGAATTTAGCACTAACCATACAGGTCTCAGGCCACTAAGCGAGCTAGGGGTGCTGCTGAGCAAGCCCTGAGACTAATTATGGTTCTGAGTTTTATGGCACAAGCAGCTCAACAGTGACAGCAGGTCCATTGAGCGACCTCAGAAGCCTGAAACCTATGATTTTTCATAATTTGGTTCAAAGGCTTGGGTCGGAACATTGTAATGTCGTTTCAAACTCATTCCCTTCTCTTTCTAATCAGTTCAGAATCATCAAATTCTTCCTCCCTTAGATAATCACACTTCATGCTATAAATGATCAAACTTGGTCCTTTTTGCATCATTATGCATAAACCACAACTATAAGGGTCAAAGTTTGCATTTTGAATCTTTTAAGCATGTGAAGTGATTCATTCTGCTAAGGTTTACATATGAAACTTGTTCAAGTCTTGAGATTCAAAAATTAAACATGTTTGGTTGAAGAATCTCAAATTGGCCTTTTTAAGACAAGTTTATGCATTTTTTACAACCTAATAGGTCATATTTTTATATGACCATTTCCAAGGGCTTGAAACTGGTTTGTTTCCTCTCAAATGACATATTTAACTTGTCTAAACCTTAAGATTGCATAATTGGGCCTTTTTGAACAGAAATTCTCAATTTGGCCATATTATGGACAAGTTTAGCTTGTTTAGAAAGTTAATATGTCAAATCATGTTATAGTCATGGGAAACACAAACCAACCAATGCAAACAATCATATATGTCCTAAGAAACTTGTGCAAGGCTGAAAACTCATAATTCAAAGATGTTTAGCACAAAAGTCATCTTAAGGTCATATTACGTCTTAATTTGCATTATTTTTCCACTCTATACCTCAAATGCTTCCAAACTCACTTTCTTTCCAATTTAAGCTTCAATAACAATCAGATATCATAATCAAAATATGTTCAAGCTATCAAAGCTAAGCATTATGCATTTTTTCCTTAATTTCACTTCTTTGGTTCCTAATTAGGCACAATCATGAACTTAAGCATCAATTACTTCACAATTCACTAAAATCATTGGAAATATATTCTAACACCTCATTAATAACATAATATAATGAATTGAACTTGTTTAAGACTTGAAATACAGTTTTACTGCTGTTTATGCAGAAATGACCCGAAATGACTAGTTTTTGCAATTAGAACCTATAGCTTAATATGTCAAAATTTGTAATATGGTTCCCTCTTGCAATCCAATCACTTTTACACATTCTATGGCATAAATTAGACTTATCCAAACATTGAATTACCAGCTTGCTATAGAATTTTCAAAAAATCCAATTCCAATACCAATTTCAAGTGAAATCACACATTATGGTCTATTTCCTCATAATTCATTGAATCCTTGATTTCTAAATCTTGGAACAAGTTCAATGTATGTAATAAAAGCTTGAAAAGATAGTAAAACTCACAAACACTAGGTTGCCTCCCAGGAAGTGCTTGTTTCACGTCGTTAGCTCGACGCTTATTGTCTAGCTGTGCTGTTACTTCTGCAGATTATGTCTTTGGTATCGGCCGAAGTTGTACCTGGTATAAACTTAAGAATATAACATGCTAGCCAAAAACACTAGAAACAAGATAATAAAAACAACTAAGAAACTACTTACAATATTCACAATTGCTTAATTAAACAAAACTCAAGCTATGCATTTATGATGCAACTCCCCGGCAACGGCACCATTTTGTTGAAAGCTTAATTTTGCACTCTCGTCGTTTTATATATCCTCCTTTACAGCTTTCAAATCCTCAAGGGATTCAATTGTAGTATAGTCGTATCCACAGGGAATTTTATAAAGTCATTCTTGACTTTGTTAATTAAACAATAGAGTGGATGATTTGTAAATGGATTCTTAACATAAATAAAGTAAATAAAAGATAAAATGGCACCGAGTGAAAACCAGATGGGGAAGCTTGTTGGGAATTAACTCGTAATACAATTTTCATATATCCATTACTCAATGCTTATGAATTATCAATTCCATTGATTCCTCGCCCCCAGTTCTTATCTTAATCATCTCTTTCAAGCATGAAAAGATCATCTGATTCCCTTTGTCATTTTGTCAAATCGATCTATAGTTTCAGATGTTAAAATGACTAATAACCCTAACTCTATTTCTAGCAATTAGGACTATTAGATGATTTAATCTAGTTCCAACTTAATGAATGTAGTTCTCACTCACAAACAATCAAGTTTCAAGTCAAGCTTTAGGTAGCTAATCTAAAACAAGCATTAAACACAAGATCAAATCATGTAAATCATGGAATATTATAGATTCAAACATAAAAGAGTTAAATGTGTAACATCTCGCTCCTTCCCTAGTGAAAATTTCCCTAATTAACTGTTCGTAGAGCACCCGATAGGGGTTAACACGCAGAAATTAATAGAAATTAATCTGTTTAGTTTCTCGAAATTTTGATGACGCTCAAATAGTTCCTCATGACCCATAGAATTTGGTGGAAAAATCAAACCGTCGGAAAAACGGAGTTCCGTTCACTTTCGGACGATTCCGCAGACACTAGAACAATCTCGTTTGGCCCCGTTTAGCTAGTAGAACTGAGCGGTGGGCACTAATCTTGGGAAACCATACCTTATGGGGGGAAAGATGGTAAAACCCCTAGAGTTAACCCCGAACTGTTACTAGGAAGAGTGGGCAATCGCGGAAACGCTAGCGGAACGGCCTTGTTCGGACACTGACGAGAGATAACAGGTCAAAGGTATCTGTGAAAAATACTCCTCCGGAGAAAAATTCACAAATGCCTTGAAGTAATTATATCTTTAGGTAGAGGGGAATTAGAGGATCACGACGGTATAAGCGGAATTATTTTCGGACGATCGTGCGCGACGCACTAGGACTGCAAACGACCCAAAACGAGCGAAACGAGACTGAGTAGGCCCCACACCTGCATTGAATCAGATTCCAAGGGAAAATAATAAAAAATTCAATTACTATTCATTGATTTGACCCTTAAATTATCTTTTGAATTAATTAATTATTAAAGAAAATAGAAAAAGGCATTTTGGTAATTTGGCAAGGGGCAAAAGGGTAAATTTGGGGGGCAGATCCTTGGCTACAAATAGCCCCTCCCATTCAGAATTTTCACCAAAAAATTGCAAGATTACTGAAACTCTGCCCAACAACCGTTTGGTTCGGAAACTCTGCTGGAACACTACTAGAATCAGGCGACCTGTTTAGGAGGCTATTCACCCAAGGATCCTACATATTTTCCACCCTCTCCAGCCTTCTTTGCAGCCCCAAGAAAATGGGTAAACTTGGTTTGCTCATCTCCTTGGAGCTTATGTTTGTTGTCTATGTTTGGTTTTGATGATGATGTGAACTATGACAAATTATGTTAGAAATGCTATGCTAGGACTTAGGAGATGATTCTGAAGGGTCTTGTGACCTGGACTAGCTAGGATTTTAATGGTTGGAATATGTGTGAGAACCTCAAGGAGTGTCCATGAGAAAGGAGGAAGAGAAAGGAAAGAAAACCATGCATTCAGTTTCAGCCTTGCCCCGGTACCGCTGAGCGGCCCCAAGCGTCATTGAGCAGAATGCATCAGAAAACAAGTTTTTTTTGAAACGTGAACTCTAGGGCGCTGAGCGGAAAGAGGATCCGCTGAGGGGCCTGAAGGTCACTAAGGATGAGGATAAGGATGGAAAGATATTTTTGAAAACCGGGTCCAGCCTGCTGAGCGAAAGGAGTTACCACTAGGCGATTAAGCTCTTACCGCTGAGCTATGCGGATCTGATTGCTGAGCGGGTTTAAGCTCAGACCGCTGAGCGGACAAGAGGTTCCGCTGAGCAGCCTGAGACCAGAACGTCTTATGTAAGCTGTATTGAGGCACATAGTCCAACAAGTTAGGATTTAAGTGATGTGTATGATTAAAGTGCATGAGCTATGTGATGTAATAGATAGGATGTATGTGGAACAATGCATGTAGAATAAGTATGTTAGAAATGGTTATGCTACCATGCATCATGAGGACTAGAGGTTAATCACGTAAAGCTTAAAGATCATAATTGAACATTAGGGAACAAGTATGTAGTTATATGATAGTAAGTATCTCTTGGAGGGCACGCCCCTCACCAGCCCCCAAAAGGGTGGATTGGTTAAGATTGATGAATGAAAATAAAGAAAAGAAATGATGAAAGAGAAAGGGTGACGTCACATCTAAGTTATGATGATGATGATGTATGAGTCTAATGCCTGGCTGCGTCGTGAGGGCCAACCCCCGCCTCCTACCTAGTGGAGGTTAGCCCATTTGATTGGCGGCGATGGACACTAGACCCCATCGGTGGTTAGCAACTACTCTGGTGTGAGCGCAGCTGGGTTATCCTCAAGTTGGGAACAGAAGTGGTTGTAGTCGTATGGCCACGACTACATGGGCGAAGGACTAGATGAGAGGGGCGTGACCCCGGGCTCGAAGTTCGCCTGGGGGCGTTCAAGAAAGAAAATGAGAAGGACGTAACCCTGGGTTGAAGTTCACCCAGGGCCGTCAATACAAGAAGGATGTAACTTGGACCAAAGTTCATCCAGGAAGCGTAAGAGAATCCCATGCATAAAGTATGAAATGAATGAATATGCCATGATATGATGAATGAGTACATGAGGTATAAGTAATGATAAGATATATAAATGCATGTATGAAGTAAGTACCATCAAGAGAACGCTTGAGACGGCTATGTATGTACGCAAGAAAAGTTAACAAGCACGAGAACTTAGAGAAGAAAGACTAGATCCCCCAGTCACATAGTAAAGTAGATAAAGCCGTTCAGGACCTTAGGCCAGATAATAATCAGTAGGATGATAGTATGCATGTACACCTAGAGATCTCTTGAGCAGCCTGGTTCATAAGTGGGTAAAGAAGTACCCCCACACCAAGGTTAACCACTGAGGACGACTGTTCTCACCCCCACTCGCTTATGCTTCCAGGAGCAGGCGAAGACCATGAGGGCTACGAGGAGGCGTATGAGGAGTTACCTGCGGAGCAGTGATGGCCCGAGGGCAGATCAACAGAAGACCATTCTTTTTTATATGTATTTTGATATGTAGTTGATGTATTTGACTTGTATATGTAACCTATTATGACACTTTGTTGGTTGCAATTATTGATGGACCAGACACTTGTTTGTGTAATTATTGATACCAGTAATGACTATTACTCTTAAGCTCAAGCTCTATCGATTATATTATATGCTTTGATTCACACGCGGCTCATACTTCACATTTTAATCTAATAAGTTTGCAAATTTTCTGTTCGTGCACTCTGCAGTTACGCTACCAGACTCAAAAAAATAGCAAGATCGCACTAACGTTCGTGGGAACACTTTCCCACAACTTTCACTAATAACCGACACGCTTAGGAAGTGGGTAACCCTAGCTTACTCACCTCCTTGGTGACTTTTATGTGTTATGCGTATAGTATAGGAAAATACAACATGGTAGATATTATGTAGAAAATATGTTTATTATGGTGCGTGAATGGTTTTTATGTGTTTTTGAGTTAGAAAAATGTATTATAGTGATTGTTGGAACTTGTGGGAAGCCCAAATGATTTTTCAGTGAGAAAATGTGAAAAATAGGCAAGAAATAATGCTGTGAATAAGTCTAACGCAAGGTCATTCGAACGACCTTGACTTTTACTCATCCAAGAGCAAAATTTTCATGTCATTTGAATTATCATGCTAAGTCATTCGAATGAATCAATAATTTTCTAACCCGATGGCCAAACTTGAGTGTCATTTGAATGAACAACATTGGTCATTCGAAGGATCACTGAAAGACGTGATTTTTCAACTTGCCACATATTCTAACAAGCACTAGACCTTTGGAAATAATTACAAAATTATGTGTTGTATTTGTGGTAACCTGCATCATGAGGACTCAGTCGTCACTAGGGCTTTAGGACAACTGTAGATAACTAGAAAGCAGTCACCTAATGTTTTAAAGATCATAACTGAATCCTATGGAAAAAGTGATATCTTAAGAATGTTCTGACCACATAGGGACACATCTTGAAGAAAGTACATAGCTATATGATTAGGGTTATCCCCTCTCTTGGCACGTCCATAGGACAAGTCCCTCAACAGTCCGGCAAGATGGATTGGTTAATGATGTAAACGCAGGCTTAGACTTGATTTTATGATGAAAAGAATGAAAGATAAAAAGATAAATGATTTAAGAACGTGACATCACCAAGTCCCAAAGAATATTAAGAAAGTACACTTCTAGTAGCGTCGAATAGGGCATGCCAGCATAGTCGGTGTACCGTACACTTCTGATAGCGTCGAACAGGGCATGCCATCATAGCCGATCAACATTCCCGGTTGCGTTGAATAGGGCAGGCCGAGGAAGTCACGAGTCCACGCCTGGTCACGTTGAATAAGGTAGGCCATTCCTCATCTCCCAAGCTGGATGGTTGTTCCTATCGTTGTTCGATAATTTATGCCAAAGAGCATACGCAACTAGCTACCACACCGGTCAGAGCGCTGCTGGGTCGTCAACGATACGAAAACGCAAGTAGGTTGTAGCTGGACTACCACGACTGCAAAGGTAGAAGGACATAAAGAACAAAGAAGGATGCGACCCCGATACGCAAGCTTAACAGGGCGCGTAAGAGAATCTCAGATCCCCTCATGCAATAGATATGTAATGTATGTATATATGTATGTATGTAAGTATGTATATCATGTAAGTTACCATCATGAAGACTCTCCAGACGGCCTATATGGAAGTTGTAAACTACGCAAGAATGTGATCGAACATTACGGTACTCAAGCAAATAAAGTAATAAGCACGAATCCTTAGGTAATGCAGAGATTAGAGATCCCTAGTCACGTAGTAAACTAGATAAAGCTACTCAAGATTAAGACGGATGATAATAATCAGTAGGAACTCTAGTATGCATGAACACTTAGAGATCTCCTGAGTGACCTGGATCATAACTGAAGTAATATGGAATCATCTACGCTAAAGGTATCCCATTGAGGATGCATCATTCTCACCCCCACTCGTTCATGACTCTAGGAGCAGACGAGGACTCTGCTGAGCAGCAGGAGGAGCATTGAAGGCCTGTTACGTGAGGCAGGCACCGTAGAGGACGAGTCATGAAGAAGTTTGGGGTGGGCTAAAGGAGTTATTTTTGTAGTTGGATATTGTATTTTGATAGACATGATGTGTGTATATTAACTATTGTAGTACTTATGTAAATTCTTGTAAATATATGTGATAAACTGTAAGCTTGTTTATCTATCTGATTGTGTTATGCTTGGTTGATAGTCATAAGCCTAAGGCTCTATCGTTTGTAGTATATGCCCTGTTTAAGCATAGCTCATATTATATGAAATAAACAATGAGAATAAAAAGTTTGCAATCGGTCCATATTTTCTTAACCAAGTATTTCTGAAATTAATAAAGGATTATAAACATTCCCACCAAGTAATTAACAACCTAGTGAGTATTGCGTACGACTTAAGTGTAAGCAATTAACTAGGGTGTTACAATCCTAACATGCTATAGATCAACTAAGAAGTAATAGATATGGAATTATCGTCACTAAACTTTTTTGAGGGCTCCACCATGTCCCTGCTGCGCTACTCAAATGTACCTTACTTAAAATTGCAAGAAAAAGGGACTCCCATGCTGCTATATGTTACTGGTCATGTTAGATTAACTAATTGACTAATCTATTGACTTAAGGCACGAGGACCATGAAAGTGAAAGAAGACATAACTGACATTCTGACACTGACCTTCTAACTATTCATAGATGTGAATGACACTTGACTTGGTTACTGAGCTCTAGACATAGATCACTCCTAATTGATACTAGACATGCCAGACCTTTCTTATAAGGCCTCATGTAGCATTGTCCTATGCCAATAGGCGCACTTCCATTTACACAATCGGAATGTTACTTGAGATCACTTACTCTAACATGTCACAAGAAAACTTAATGCGCTAATATCACTTTGTAATGACCCCAAAATTATTATTGGCTTGCAAGGGCTAGCTTCCTTGCGAAACCCTTATAAACGTGCTAAAGCATGAAATGTGCATACAATATAACTGAATAAATTATATTTCAAAATCTATTTCTTTTTACAACTAAAAATGTGATAACTGCTTGTGCATGCATAACTGAATATAAATCATGTTGTCAAATCTAACTAAGTGTAACGCCTATGACCCACTGAAGCAACAACTAACTAAGACATTGATTACTCCACTATAAAGCAGAGCTCACTGCTAACTCAGAGAATGATACTACTACTGAGTTAAAAGATCAACACTGTGGTTCTCATCCCGAGTTGCAACAAATAGACGAGGTGTGGGTTCTTCACTTAGTGAATGGGTACCACGATACCATACCATTATAACGACCCAAAATTTGTTATTGGCATGCAAGGGACTAGTTCTCTTACGAAAACCTCTTAAGGAACTATTTTCATAAAAACATGCATTTTAAACTTTAAATAAAAAAAACTAAAGCATATTTTCTGAATAAACATAAATAAACTATTTACAATAAACGAAATATACATGTAAAATACACGACCGGTTTGAAGATCCTACTTGTATACAATTGGAATACTCTAGACATTGACTCAATTACATATTAAAATAAAGTCTAACATAACCCTAAGGATATCTACCTCAAAGTGGCTGCTAACTCAAGAATTATTGACGTTACTACAGCCTACCACAACCTCCATGACATTGTTGCTACAACTTAACCTACAAATGGAAGGGGAGGTTAAGGGATGAAAACTTTAGGGAGAGCTTTAGCGAGCAAGCAATCACCTACAACACTCACAAGACATTTCTAAACATGACATACATAATGAAATACATATAATAATATTATTCATACAAAAATATGATAATATTAATAAAAGCATTTAAAACGAATAAAAATTAGGGGGTATCTAGATAGATAGATCCTGTGCAATATGGTCTAGCTATTCATGATGATGTCCTAGCTTCACGGTCTTGCTCTATTCTACATGATACATGACGCTGGGCTTCGTGAGCATGCCCTAATTATTCTACATGTCTAATACCTATTCTACATGATGATCATACAATGTATACCAATGTCAACATAGCTTGTCATTGACTTACAATTCTATCTTAGGTTTCACTCCCATGAAAATAATTTAAATATGACAACATGATCATGATAACTGATAACTGATAACTGAAATAATTGAAATAACCAAAATAATTAACATGATCATGAAATTTGAAATCCATGAACATACACTTGCGACATGATCTTTATGCAATAAAACAACGGTCCCACAGTGATTCTAAAATGGTTTTTCATGATTTTCTAAATCCTCTCGTAAACTATTTCGTGAACGTTCATAAAGATAAATCTAATTTTTGTAAACAAAATAAACACATTTCCATAAAAAAAAAGGTTCTAATAAAACAGTTTAATAAATACTTTCATAAAATAATACTTTCATAAATTCTTATTTTCTAAAAAATGTCTCTTTCACAAAGCAATCCTTATTTTTCTTAAAGCAAATCCTTATTTTTCTAAAGACAAATCCATATTTTTTTTTAAAAACGTTGGAAACACTAAAACTAAATCATGCTTATAAAATATGAACATAACATAATGACTAAAATAAACCATGAACAACAATCCACTTACCTGGAGTTATTGGAGACTAACTATCGTTTCTTGCAAGCTTAGTAGGAACTCGAACGATACCATTGACTGACTCAGAACACTCTAACAACATGATGTTGATACCCTATGTGGAAGCACTGTTTCCCTACGAATAAAAATATTAGACTAGAGATAATACTCCAACTAGAAGCAGAACATTCAAGCTCTTGAGTGAATTAACAAGTTTAAACACTTTAACACCTCAACTCTTCAAAACTAGTTATATGAGACTAAAAGTTCACACTAAACTCCTTTACCCATTTTATTTTTAAAATAAATCTAAAATAGATTACTAATAAATTTAAAAATCAAAATAATAGAAAATAATTTATTTCAAAATTAACCTATAATTAGTGAAACATTATAAAATTTCTAAATTGTCTTATTTAAAATTTAAAAGCATATTGTCTTATTTCTTACTTTCTATTTAAATTTTAAAAACATCTTATCTTATTTCTTATTTCCTATTTCCTATTTAAATTTTAAAATATGCAAACAAATCTTTTGTTATCCAAAAAAATAATAATAAAGAAATTAGGTACTAAAAAAATTCAACATTTTTTTACTATGTGGGTCCATTTCAAGTTACTTTAGGTACTCTATCCTATACTTTAAGGCCATTGAACCTACAGGTCATCACAACTTAACACATACTAAATGTGGATATTCATATATTAATAGTTAACAATAAAGTAACAATTGAACAATACATATACACATACAAAATACTGATATGGTACACACAACTAAGAGCATACTAAGATTACTAGAAAGATTGCAATAAATAACTATACAAGCACTGATGCACACATAGTAAGAAATCACACCCCTGTTGAGTCTGTTGATCTGTATATTAGGACTTATAGTGTACCTGCACAACCTTCATATATGAAAGGTGGTGTCATGTGGATCACTAATAACTGGACTAAGATGCTACGCAGGCTAGTGATATTGAATATGTTTGCCTCCTTGCGAAAGGTCGAGGAGAGATTAGTTTTTAATCTTCGGTCAATGAGAGATTGATTCACATCCTTGCTTTGTCGAGACAAAGTCCCTTTAATACCAACTTATGTACATTGAACCCATGTAGTTGTTGAATATATGGGCACACCATATGATATACTGATAGATTAAGGGCACACCAAACCCATGGACACAAACTGGATATGGGGTCTTATGATGTATTTGTACTACCTGATCGTCCGATCTGTATTGAGTCACACACATACAACAAGCCACATTCATACACATATTATCTGAATAACATCTACCCTAACAGGCTACTATTGATTCCATGAACCCATTTTCCTATTTGAATTACTAGTTTATCTAGATTACTTGCTTATTATGTTAAGTGAGTTGCCCGAGTTATTTGGGTTACTACATTTATTGTCCTAACGTAGATGTATTGTGCTGATTACTATGTATAGTTCTTTTATTATTTATACTCTTAATTATCAATGAGTGAAATTAAAATAGATCATTCATGGAACATAAATTGAGTGAGCACTCTAATAGACCATATCTCTTTACCTTCTTCCTCCCTCATTGTCTGCATCGTACCCAACCCCCTCCTTTACTGCCCTCAACCTACATCGCCATATCTATCACTTTTGTTGCCAGAGCTCTTCCCATAACAAAAAAATATAGAAAATCTGCATACATCTTCATTATCACAACAATACAAATGCAAAACCTAGAACATAAAACGAATTCAGAAAAATTTTATCAACCATCATTAACAAGAAAACCAAAACAAATATCCAAACACAATTCCAAAACCAAAATCACTCAAAGGCAAAAAACAAAAGTCATAATTAAAAAACTAATTATAAAAATAACAGTTCCAAAAACAAGATCTTCGAGAAACTCAGAAAAAACAAGACAAAAAATTCATAAAAATACAAATTTTATCAAAAGTTCACAGCTTTGTGGATTTGCATATTGGAGGACTTCAAATCCATGTGAGATAACAACATCCAGTCTAAGAGGTGTCGTCGTCTTTGCTGTAACACCCTAGGAAACAACTTATGCTTAAGTCATAAACCGTGCCCGCTAGATTGTTATTCGTCAGGGGGGAAACACTCATAGTCCCTAGCTATTTGTGGAAAATAGTTCTTTTATCCCAAGATATGGACCCTATCAGTTTTTCTCAACAAGTTACTCTTACATTTCAGCTAGGAGCCTTGCGTGCGGGGAGCTATATCGTATGCTCGGTACGTGCTATACCGCAAATAAATTAAGTATAGTAAAACTAGCACACGTCCATACACAAATCACGAAAACATCGGGTCCATCAACAGTTAATTTACAATTCATTTACATTTATATATATATATATATATATATATATATATATATCTTTAATTACAAACCAGCCATGAAGTATACATACAGTTCACAGGCTAACACACATACATACACATATACACGGTCAAGCAAAAAGGTGGCAACATCCGAAGTCAGTAAAAAGGGTCACTAGAGATGTAAGTGGGTTAGGCAGGTGCTCTGGTATCATTCCTCTAGGTCAGGGTCGGGGTCTTCCTCCTTTGCTTCCTCATCTTCTTCCTTATCCTCGTCTGAGGAGTCTGTGCTCATTGGGTCCTCGTCCTCTAGGTCTTCTGCTTCAGCTGGGGGAGATTCCAGAATAGCCGGCTAGTCCCTATGTACTGTGGACGAACCTGCTTCTACGTCGTGCGTGCGTGGGGCGAACTGACGGCGGTAGAGTAGGGTGACTTGTTCCCCACGTCGATAGAGATGTTGCGGAGGTCAAGACGGCCATGAGTTAGGGTCGATCTCCACATCCTTGTCATAAGGTGGGAGTTCTTCTTCCTCTAGGTCAATGAGGATGGGGGTAACGGCTGATGAGCCGGGGCTTGTAGGTATACCAGAGAAAGGTGCTGTCACTGACTGGAGGGGACTTGGGCACTCCACCGATGTGTAAGTACAAGTCTCCGTGACGACCCCCGTCTCGGGGTCTTGTTGCCTAATCCTGCTGCGCAGCGTGGTCTGCTTCTTCGGCGGGATGCTCATCGTAGTCACTTGGAGTCACAAGCGAGTGGAGGTGAGAACATGTCGTTCCCAGTGGACAACTCTAGGCCAGTGGGGGTTCTGGTTAACTCGGTTATAATCCAGGCCACTTAGGAGATCTCTATGTGTCCATGCATACTAGACTTCCTGCTGATTATTATCTTCGCCTAGGATCCTGAGCAGCTTTATCTAAATTTACTAGGTGACGAAGATTTCTAGCCTTTGACTTACCTAGAGGTTCGCGCTTATTAGTACTACTCGTAGGAGTCATAGGACCTCTGATCCCATACTCGCGGGGTGATACTTAGACCGTCTTGTGCGTGTTTGTGGATTGTTACTTATGCGTTCATAATCATACAAATATACATCCATCACATACATATCATGCATGAGGGGCAGGGGTTCTCTTACGTGCATGTGGCCACGTCCTTTTCATTATCTTGATGCCCATCACTCCCATGTAGACCGTGGGATCGTCATCTCCCTTTCAGCTACAACACGCTTAATACCAGCCCGTTTGTAGGATGGTGAGGGTGTAAGAAACACTAGGAGTGGGCTCATCGTTGCGTCCGAACTTCAGGGACGACTTTGTCATATACGTCTAAACTTCAGGGACGACTTCATCATATGCGTCTGAACTTCAGGGACAACTTTATCATATGCGTCCGAACTTCAGGGACAACTTTGTTACATAGTCCAAGCTTCATGGACATATTAACCGTCTTTTAAACGTCATGAGGTAAAAGCTCAGGCGTTACTTTCTTTCCTTACTTTCTTTTCTATCGTTCCAGGCTGGAGCCCGTGTTCAGGTCAAAGCCTGCGTGTCGCAATCATAAACCAATCCTTCTTGCTAGACTGGAAAGGGGCTTGTCAGGTATGACGTGCCAAGAGAGGGGATTCCTTATTATGTAACTATGTCATTTCTTCAAGGTACACCGACCCTGGGTGGTCGAGCCTTCTTAAGAGATTACCAGTTCCCTAGATTCAGTTATAGTCTTCAAGCGTCAGGTGATTCAATACTAGTTATCTACAGTTGCCCTAACCCTACGACAACCGATCCTCATGATGCATGTGTTTCCCAATATCAGAGTTCTTTCCGTGTTTTATTGTTCTTGTATGACTTAGAGTAATGCAGATGGAATGATGTGGGTCAAATAACTTGTTGCAAAACTCTTAGCCTCTTAGGCAAAGCTAGCTAGGGCACTAGGGTTCTGAACCATCCTTATCCAAGCTTACGTGGCTTCCATGATCCAGACCGCTCAACGGCTATACAGACCCGCTCAGTACCCTGTACCTGGATTCTCTCCACCACGTAACTTCTCATGTGTCAGGATTCAGAAACAGCTCAGGTCGCTCTGTGCCCTGGGCGTTTCAGCACCTGTACCACGAGAGTTTTGCCACCTTTCTATAACTCTTTCTAACCCACTTCCACCCACTTGTTCCAAGGTTTCTCTCACATGATTCCATCCATCACTAGCCACCAAGAATCAACTTAACCATCTACATGCATATCCAATCATACACATCATACTAAAATCACCAACAAGCACATAAGCATACATATAGCTATACAAAGTAATCAAGCAAACCAAGGAGGTGAGTAAGCCTAAGTTACCCACTTCCTTAGATGGTTGTTGGATGGTGCGGAGGATGTGGGAGTGTGGCTTCCCAAGCTTGAAGCTTTTCCTAGCTTGTGTCGCAGTTTCGGCAGCGTACTCGCAGCATTCTCGAGCAGAACCTAAGCTACTCAGAGAGGATTTGTGTGAAGCAAAGAGGGCTGGGGTATGGGCTATTTATAGCCACGAAATGGGTGGCCATAGGCTCCCCAAAATTACCACTTTACCCCCCAAAATTACTATTTTACCCTTTGTAAATTAATTAATTAATTAACTTAGATAATTAAGATGTCACATCATGAATAGTAATTTTGAAAAAATTACTTGAATCCCCATGTGGGAAATCAGATTTGTGGCTCCTCCCAGTCCAGTTTGCTTGTGTTTGGTCGTTCGCTGTCCTGGTGCATCGCGTACGGTCGTCC
>QANU01035356.1:46338-70682 GCA_003254905.1 Nissolia schottii
TTTTTTTTTTTTTTTTGTGTTTTGCTGAGGCAATGGGATGGTGGCAATGATTTTCTGAGAAATTGACCTGCTTGTTACAATATACGTTTACTGATTGGATTTTTTTTGGACGTTTCAATGTTTTGGGGATTGAAGTAATTGATCAAGGTTATTGTATTTTGTAGTTTTGGTCCTTTTCCTAATTTATTGTTAGTTTTCCATTTTTTGTATGTTTTTGGCGGTGGTTTGAGGTCATTTCCATGTTTAGTGAAATATGGAGCCATTGAAAGCATTATGGAATGGGATAACTCATAATGCTTGTCTTTATCTCAAGAACAGTGCGACTTTGTTAACCTTTTTCCTTTGAATTACCAGTTATGCGGGTATCTGTGAGTTTCTAATCTTGAGAATAATTTGATCCATGTGGATTGCGGTAACAGGGAAAAGTTGTTGTGAACTAATGAGGATCTTGTTTGATTTGAAAATAAAAGTTATTTATTTTATTTATATTCTTAGCTGCAAAGTGAAAATGCCAAAACTTGACTCGTATCTCAAATGTTATTTTGGAATCTGGATTGTCAGTGTATTTTTCTCAATTTGTATCTCGATCTATTTACATGTATTGGAAATGTGTTTTCCAGTCACTAGTGTCTCAATTCTTGATGCGTGCCTTAGTTACTAATAAAATTTTGAGATCCCTTATTTTCTGCACATATGAACTTCGATGGATCTGTTTACTGAGCGATGCTAGATGGCTTGACAGCTATTCACACGAAAATGCATGGAAAGCAATCAAGTGGTTGTTTTTAAAAGTTTATACAAAAG
The DNA here is from genome assembly GCA_003254905.1 of Nissolia schottii. Classification (NCBI taxonomy): domain Eukaryota; kingdom Viridiplantae; phylum Streptophyta; class Magnoliopsida; order Fabales; family Fabaceae; genus Nissolia; species Nissolia schottii. The sequence goes on from QANU01035356.1 coordinate 47,143, forward strand.
AAAAATAAAATATTAAAAAGCAAACTTAAATCAAGGGATACAGTTTTTCTCATAAGGGGTTGTGCAAGAGTTTTTTGTGCAATCCATCATATTTGTTTCTTTTTTTGAATGTTACTGCATTTGCAACTTTTGCTATCTTTTTTCGTTTTCTCGTTTGATTAAATCTTTTCTTTACTCTAAATGTGTAGATACTGGAAGGGCTTCTTAAATTACCAGAAAATAGGGAATGTGCTGACTGTAAAGCCAAGTATGTATTTGTCTGGATCTAAATGATCTTGTCTCTATCCCATGTCAGTAGCAAACCAAGCCCAGATATACCCATCCGTCCATGAAAGATGGATTGTCTCTGAATTGAGCATTTTCACGAATTTTTTTCTTATTTTGTTATCATTGTTTTCACTCAATTCTGTATGAAATTTGATTTTCAGAGGCCCAAGATGGGCTAGTGTCAATCTTGGCATCTTTATATGCATGCAATGTTCAGGAATACATCGAAGTCTTGGTGTACACATATCAAAGGTAATGTTACATTCCATATTATGCCTTCTGTTTAACTGTAACACCTCAAAACTCAGAAGTTGAAGTTCTTCAGGTTCGTGGGTTTCTTCTATAATCCTGATGCTTAAAAATGTTTCAGTCTGATCCATCGGACAACAAAATATGATCAGGGAAATTGAGTCATGGTTGACTCCTTTGGGAATAGAATCTACGTAAATTTTATACGTTGACCATCTTGTTCTCTGCATTGTGGTATGGTTAATTGATTTAATAGTCTATACTATATGATTTGTTTTGAGGGACACTGTATTATTTTTATGCTCATTTTAGTTCACACACTTGCTAGCTCATAACAGAATATTTCTAAATCAATAGTACTGTAGCAGTAATACAAATATCATTGTCAATATATGCCTTCTTTCACTAGTAATTTGCATCATGACTTTGATTTTTTAATTTGTATAGTAGTCTTTAAACCATGCTTCCTAATGGTATAAAGCTTGGTGGTGTTGGTTGTTGTCGTTGCAAGTAAATAGTGCTGGTGTAGGGCAATGGTTTGTTAATTTATCGTCAAGACTGTTTTTTTACTGTGGCTTTAACAAGTGCTAGGAACTTATGTGGTTCACAAAATTTTCAAAATGCCTTTCTTTGTTTAAAATTTTAAATCAGATGTTGATACTGACTCAATTTGATGTGAGAAATGGGAATCAATGAATGCATGGTTCCTAGGTCCTACTCTTAACTAATGACATTTTACATTCTAGTTGCTAAATACTTAGTTTAAGTGGAGGAAGGTTCTAATTTTCAACTATGTAGTGCATTTATTTTATCATAAGCTCACTTCTTTTCTTCAGGTGCGCTCCGCAACTTTGGACACCTGGCTCCCAGAGCAGGTTGCATTTATTCAATGTGAGGGAATCTTAACGGTCATGACCTTTTTTTTCCCTTTCTTTTGGAGTTTTGTTGGCTTGCATTAGTTGTATAGTCTGCTCATTGTATTTGAATTTCATTTTTTGGTGCTATATAGCAATGGGAAACGAGAAAGCAAATAGCTACTGGGAAGCCGACTTACCCCCAAATTATGATAGAGTTGGAATTGAGAATTTCATTCGTGCAAAGTATGTGTCATTAAACACCTTGAACAAGAAGTATATGTTTCTTTTGTACACTTGGTGAAGACAATTTTTCCTTGCATTCAATCCTTGTATATTTTTAAAGGTATGAAGACAAGAGATGGACTGCAAGGGATGGGAAACCAAAATCACCTTCTACACTACGAGAAGAAAAGACTCCTTCACATGGGCAGAGGCTAGTGGAAAGAGATGAGCATGGTTATGCAGCTGCATCTGAGAAAACATTTGACCAACGAAAGAAAGTTCAACCATCAAATACAATTCCTGTTACACGAATTAGTGTTCCTGCTCCTCCCAAAGGACCTGAGATGGTAAATCTTCTCGTTTTCTTTATGTAGATGTTTTGTGCATGAATTTCTCTCTCGTTACTTTTTCTATTATGTTGCATTATATAAGTGGCATCGTAAGGTGAGCATTTGCGCATCGGTGTGTCCTAGAGGTCATGAGTTCAAATCTTGGAAATAGTCGCTCTTGTTACTAGAGTAAGGCTACATATATTTGCCTGCCTTGTTTTTGGATAAAAGAAGAATTTCATTAAGAGAGTTACAGAAAGTAAGAGGATAAGAGATCCTCTATAAAGAGACATGAACAAAAACTAAAAATTACAAAAGCTATCAATGAAGTAAAGCTTTCCAATCTGTCAAAATGTCTGTGAGGGAGAATCCATGAAAGAGATATGAGTTTTATACCAAACAGATGATAAGTGACTAATCTTATCCCACAAAACATGAACATCTGAGAAATTGTCGTTGAGAATGCGAGAGTTGCATTCTAGCTAGATGCACCAAATAGTGGCAAAAATTGTAGATTGCCACAAGTAGTTAGCTTCTTTCCTCCTCCCAAAGCCAGCGAATCAAGTCAACAAAAAAGTATCTAGGGTGGTAGGACACACCTAAGATTCCCCAAATATCCCAAATAGATTATTCCATAAGAGGCTAGCTGCTAAACAGTGCAAAAAAAGGTGTGCAACTGATTTTGAGTTTACACCGCACATAACACGCGTCGAGGGAAATTGCCTTGTGAGGCCTTTGAACTTGCAACATGTCAGTAGTATTAATTCTATTAAGCACAAGTGTCTAGAGAAAGGATTTGATCTTACAGGGAGCTTTGGACTTCTAAATAGGCTTCTCAAGGAGAAAAGATGATGAAGGCAAAGGGTGAGTTAGAAATTGAAAAAAAACCTTGGAAGTGAACAACCCAACAGAATCTAGAGACCACAATCTTTTATTCGAGGTGGAAGACATGTTAACATATTCAAGGAGACCCAGAAGTGTAACTAACTTTGAAGACACTGTCATTCAAATTTCAAAAAGGTAAAAATCCCAAGAAATAGAAGAGTCCTGAACACTATAAAAGTTCTGGAGAGGGGCACTTTGTAAAGAAGGGAGACGATATAGATGAGGAAAAGAAACTCTAAACGAAGAGTCCCCTACCTAGTTATTCTTTCAAAAGTTAAAATAAGAACCATTCCCCACCTGCAAGGAAAGTAAAGGCTGAAAAGTAGAATAACCCTAGGAAATAAATTTCTAGGGACTATAATGAGAAGCAAGTGATGCAGATTTAGCTTCCTAACCATTCTTGTCCAAGTCATACTTACTCCTAATAACCTGGTGCCAAAGAGAGTATGTCTCTAAAGGAAATCGCCATAGCCATTTAGTTGCCAAGGCCATATTTTTAGACACCAAATTGTCGAGACCCAAACCTCCTTTCTTCAGATGACAACAAACCTCCCAAGTTACCAAATGATCATGTTTCATATCCAAAGCACCTGACCAAAGGAAGTCCCTCATGATCTTTTCAATGGATTTGACTACACCCACAGGTAAGTGGAACAAGGATAAAAAGTAAAGGGGTATGCTAGAGAGGCAAGACTAAATAAGGGTGATCCTATCCCCTAGAGAAAAGTAAGCCCGTTTCCAATTTCTGAGGCCCTTGGATATCTTGTCTACCACAGGATCCCAAAAAGAAGCAAATCTAGGGTTACCGCCTAAAGGAACACCCAAGTAAACCTGAGGCCACTCCAAAATTTGATAATCTGCTAAAGAAGCCATGGCAGAAAGGGTTTAAGAGTCAACATTAATACCAGCTATACTGAAGGTTAGTTGGTCCAAAAGTGGTTTAGCCGATATTAATGTTTGGCGTCTTTGGCAGGTTGCAAAATGATAGAGCTGCCTTTTACTTATTTGGGTGTTCCTTTGGGTGGCAATCCTAGATCTACGTCATTTTGGGATTCGGTGGTGGAGAATCTCGCCTTTGATTGGAAAAGGGGCATACTTTTTCTCTAGGTGGTCGAATCACCCTCATCCAAGCTTGCCTCTCTAGCATTCCTCTCTACTTATCTCTGTTTTGCATTCCGGTGGGGGTGGCAAATACAATTGAAAAGATTATGAGACTTTCTCTGGTTAGAGGCTTTTGATGCAAGTCAGGATCATTTGGAAATTTCTACTTTCTTTGGTGAGTTGGGAGATGTTTTGCCATTTCTAAACAGGAAGGGGTTTTGGGCATTAGAACTTTGGTATAGAAAAATGTCATCCCAACAACAAAATGGCTACGGCGTTTTCCTCTTGAGCTGCTTTCACTAAGCATTCAGTTATTTGCAGTCAATCTGGCCTTTACAGAAATGGGCGGGATGCTAACGCAGCTTCTTATGCTACACAATCTAGCCTCTGGAAATTCATTTTCAAAAGTTACCTGTCTTTTAAGTCCTTGCTTTCCTTGAAGGTTAGCAATGGATCCCATGTCAATTTTTGGGAGGACTTTTGGGCAGGAGATGCCTCTTTTAGTTGCACCTTTTTGTGCTATTTTTGCTTATCTTCTCTTCACAACTCTCCAATCCAAAATTTCTATTGTGTACAAGAGTGTGTCTTTTCTTGTAACTTCACCTTTTTAGGAACTTAAATGATAGAGTCTACTGATCTAGTTATCCTCTTAGGTCTTCTTGATTTGGCTGCAGTCTCCTTGCCCTGATACAAGGTCATGGTCTCTTGATCCATCTGAAGTCTTTTTGTGTAAATCATACTTTCAATTCCTTGCCGTTTTGTCTAACAATATTTCTTTTTTCCTTGATTAACCCATTTGGAAGTCTGAAGCTCTCTCAAAGGTTAAATCCTTTATTTGGACAACAATGCTTAATAGAATTAATACCGATGATATGTTGCAGGAAGCCCAGTATGTAGACCTTAGAATGCATCTCCCTTGCTACGTGTTATGTCTTGTGCATGCCCAGAATCAAATTCACGTCTGTTGTTGTTGTTTTTTTTTTCTTTTAAAAATTTTTTTTACATTATTCTATGGCTCACTCATTATGGAATGCTTTGTTTGGTATATCTGGTGAGTGTTGGGTGCCCTAGAACTTTGGATCAGTTTTTGGTGATCAGGTTTGCGAGCTTTGGGAGGAGAAAGGAAGCCAAATCTTTGTGGCAGTGTGCAGTCTTTGCCATAGTTTGGTGTATCTGGCTAGAGTGTAACTCTCCTAGCTTTAATGGTAGGCTTTTGGTCAACCATGTCATGTGGGATAGGATTAAGGCACATGATCTTTTTAGAGGGGTTTCTCTTTCAGATATGTTGAGAGATGGGAAGCCTTGGTCTTTTGACCTTTCCTTCTATTAGTTGTTTTTTGTAATGAGGATTTCTTGTCCACCTTTATCTTTGTATTATTCTCCTCTCCTTGAAATTCTTCTTTTATCAAAACTAAAATAAAATAGTTTAGTACATCATATTATTTTCAATAACTTACATGATAAATTATGGTGTTATGAGAATTAAAATAGATAATTCTAACTTTAGTTGTTTTTTTGTTCTTTTAACAAGGAAAATTTTCCCCGTGCTCTTTGAATTTGAAATTATCTTGGTTTATACGCTGTAGACATATGTAAATAATCAATTTCTGAACAGGTAAATCCTGTGACAAAACCTCAGCATATTGAGAAAGTGGAACCTGCGGGACAGCTACCTCAAGCTGAAACTTCAGCACAGGCTTCTGGCTCAGCTCAAAATTCCCCTCCAAAAGTTGACTTTGCTACGGACCTTTTTGACATGTTGTCCATGGATGGTCCAAGTGAAAAGGGCTCAGAGGCAGCTGCTGCTACTGCTGATGATAACTGGGCAGGTTTTCAGTGTATGTTTTACATGTCCCTCTTTATTTTGAAAACCAGTGTTCCAGACAATGTTTTGGAGGATTTGAAGATGCTTGTAATTTATCTTGTGTTTCATTAAGGTTATTATTTTGTTATTACTTCAGCTGCCGCAGAAGCATCAACCGCCGAGAAGACTGATACCTTGAAAGCAATTGAAAGTTCAACCCAGTCTACTTCTGGAGTTGAGGATCTATTTAAAGATTCTTCTCCAGTGACACCAAGCTTAGCCCCAGAAAAACCACAAAAAGATGTAAAAAATGATATTATGAGCCTCTTTGAGAAGGTATGTGCCACGACCAATGCAGGTTAGTTTGATGCGTGGAGTTGAATTCGTTGTGCTTATTCTTATTTATTGAATGTTACGAAGTGTTTATTATCCAAGACAAAAGTGAATTTAGGTATGTGAACATTGTGAAACAAGGGTGTTATGCTTTCCTAAGTTCTTACTTTTAAAATAATAAGAAAATATAATATCTAAACATCATTTAATAATCTAAACCATGTTTGTGAATATGATATCACCTGACCCATTTAATTGGTTACGGGCAGACCAATATGGTGTCTCCTTTCGCTATGCATCAACAGCAACTTGCCATGCTAGCACAGCAACAGTCTCTTCTAATGGCTGCTGCTGCGAAATCAGCTGGTGGGGGTTCCAAGAGTCCTGCTAGCATACAACCACCTGGGCCCACTATTCCTGTTCAGAGCTGGCCAACTGCTGGCTACCCAATGCCTGAAGCAGTGCCCATGGGTGGTCATGGAGAGTTGCAGAAAATCATTCAGGTAATAATAATTCATGTAAGCCTTAAGTTAATTGATTTATGATTTGTTCTCATGTGTCCAGCAATTTATTTCTCTTCCTCCTCCTGGTTTAGACGATGAATATGACTCCAGTGCATCCAGCCGGGAGCTCGGTTCAGTATTCACCATCTAGGTACATCACTAGTTTACTTAAAGCCAATTTGATTTTCAGCTTGGATTACTAATGGGAATTTTACTTTTTTGTTACCTTATCTTGCTGCGTAGAATTTTGAATAAACTTATGTTGATATAGATGCTGAACAGTACCACGAACCAAAACTAACGACTGTGGTGCTTAAAGGCTATGTAGGGGGTTCTGTTTCCGACAACTTCCAAAAATTGATCTGTTCTTCCATTTTTTTCCCCTCTCATTTCATATTAGAGGGCTCGAGCCATAATCATTAGAACACTTTTCATATTAATCAAATGCTACTTTAGCTGTCTCGTACTACTTTTGATTTGATCATGTGCACAGTATCTCAACCTGAAATGCTTGTCAATGGGGCATCATTATTTTGTTTCAAAAATTTCTCAGTCGCTCAAATTTACCTGGATTTTTGGGTAGGAAGATATGACTCCGTTGACTGAAGAATAATCATGTTAAAAATAGTTTTTAAGCTACAAACCTTGCAGCAAAGGTCTTACATAATCTCATTCAAGTTAATTTATTGCATAATATTTGTACATGATATGGTATAGTTAACAATGTGTTGTTCGAAGCAAACATATAAACAGTCTCTCCATTGATTTATCCTTTTTTCTTATTTCTTTATCCTTCTTTTAAGCTAATCAAGTTGCTCTTTGTTACAGTTTCTATACTATGGGGCAAATTGCCCCAGTAAATGATATGATGACATCGGGTGCGAGTAAACCTCAGTCAGAATCTATGGTACCAATGACTGCTTCACAGACAGGGAAGGATTATGATTTTTCCTCCTTAACGCAAGGAATGTTTGCGAAACATTGATTGAACTTTTACTTAACACTGCTGGCTATGTCATATACCATAGAATATTAGTTAAAACTATAGAAAAAGTGCGCTTTTTCCCCCCACTTTCCCGCGACCTGTCATTGGGTTGTAATTTGTAAACTACTTATTGAGCTACCGAACCAGTTCAGGTTTTGCCTGCTTGTTTCGGGTGATTGCTTCATTTGTATTGATAGGTGTATTCACAACAAAAGCTAGTGATATTATTAATCATTTATTCTTAGCTTTTGTTCTATATATCTTTTTTATACTTAATTGATTTACAGCAGTCTTGTGAGGGGAGGTTCTCTCCATTCTCCTTTCCAAGGTCAGGACACATCACTAACTACGACATGTAATATTTCTTCTAACTTTGGCAGGTAATATCACTAATCTCCAGAGCATCCACAAACATCAAGCATGTCATATTTCTTCTAAACATCTTTTGTGTGTTACATCTTTCACCACGATATATATCTATGTTCTGCCCTGTTCTGATTTTCGATGAATCCTCACGCTTTGAGTTCTGCTTCTCACCTTGTCTGAGTTGCCACGTGTGGACGTGCAAGAGACTTCAACTCTTAAACCAGAACATAGTTTGTGTATGGAGTATACATATAGTAGCTAGCATACATGTGCATTGTGGAGGTCCCCCCTAGTTTGAGGATTAAGGTTAATGAGGCCTAGCCACTGGCTGAGGATCTCGGGTGGTTACTCTTAACTCTAGCCACTTAAGCATATCCTCCCATTTGAATTCAAATGGGAGTGGTTATGTGAATTCTTTGGCATGTCCAGGTGATGTGGGCGTGGGTTTCTCCTGTTCCCAATGATGACTTGGTGATGTGGGTCAATGTCTAAGCATTAAAAAAATAGTACAATATGTAGTCCACATGCTCGGTTTGTCACAAAGGGATGGGCGGCTTTCGCTCGTTATGTTTTTATGAGCATCGTTGATCTTCGAGGCCTCTCGGGCCAAGCCCCTTGACTTTTGAACCAATTCTTATTGAGTTCATTTCATGCTGATTTGGTTTTTACCAAGCTTTGCAACTAAACTTGATCAATTTGATTTTGGGAAACCTCTCTCATGCCCATTGGCAGTTAATGGCGAGTTGTGTCTTTTTCCTTGGCACTCTCTGAAAGGTCTAACGGTTTGTATCATTACTATAGTAATGATGGTGTATGATGTAAGAATGACACATTTTAATGGGTTGGATGTGGAATGTGGAGCCTTTGTCGTTGATTAGTTCAACTGAGAAAATTTTCAGTCCTCTGTCGTCTGGATCCTCACTTGTTTCCTAAGCATTGTCCTTTTGGACATGGTCAATTTTGAATTAGTTTTTACTTAGGCACCTCGAGCTTACTTATGCCGTGCACGCGTAGGATCGCAACTTCAAAGGTTTAACAAGGAATCCCTCTGAATCCTATGAGTCAATATCATTTCTAGTAAGAATTTGTTTAAGTATCACTCTAGGCCACAATCAATTGGACATCTATCTAGGCGTTTGAGTCTAGCATGTCAGTGCTCCTTACATTTGGGCGCTCTCGCCTTTTAGACGACACGGTCTAAAGCTTTGGGCATTTTGGCCCCTTTGGTTGTCTTAGCTTTTTTGGGTCGTGAATGCTTTGACCTTTACATAGCTATATGTCTAAGTAGACCTCGGTTGAACGTTTTGGGTTTTTGTAAACCTCTGAGTACATTGACCCTTGACCATTTTTAGGTTTCTCTAGTCTTCTAGTGCTTTGGATCTTGGGTGCATTGACCATGGAAAGATTCGCACACACTTTTTTCCGAAGCGATATAACAACACATTTAATTAATAAAAAGAAAATAATTCAATTACTTGAATTGATTTGGTTTAAATATAAAACGGAAGATAGACAAAAAGTGTTGCGTTTTAATAAAAAATGCAAAAAACGAAAAATCAAAACTCCCAAATAAATTATTCTATGTCTACGATTAAATATATACCGATGTTTATCAATACAAAACTATTGATGTTTACATGACAAGAACAATTCAAACCCAAAAACCGTTTAAAACAAAACACAAAATAATTATGCATCGGTTGGACGCTTGATCGATAAATAAGAGAAGGGAAGAAAAAGCATGACATGAGCCGTTTATACTGGTTTAATCAACCATTTGATTTACGTCTAGTACCAAAGTAAGTTTAGGATTTTTCCACTATAAAACAAGCTTTTGTAGCTACTTGCAAACCTTTACAAATCATAAGGAGTTTTTTACACTCTCATGGTTACACCTAACCTAGTGTTTAGAAACTCCTAATGGTTCCTCGCCCTAAGATGATTTCTAGAGCATACTCCCTAAAAATATGAAAGGTTCACAACCTTTCTCCTCTTCAAGGTTTAATGTGAAATACACCAAGCAACTTTTCTCAAATTAATGAAAAGTTCTTGAGTGTTTTTTCAATTCACTCTCCCAAAGAGTAGATATACAAATAAAGCTTATAAGTTCTTCCTTAAGAAAATTTTCTCAAGTGATTACAAAAGCTAATATGATGAGAATGATTGAGAGAAATGAATTTGACAGAGTTTTGAAAAGGCTTTTAGCTTATGAGTGTGTTCAAATTCTTGCATACGAGGTCCCTTTATATAGCCAAGAAGGTTGGCCCCCAAAGAGGGAAGTATATCATAAAAAATCAATTAGTATTTGCAATTTTCGATTATAGCTTGTCGGGATGAATCAATTCATACATATAACTGAATCGATTCAATTCAATTTGAATTTGAAGAGAATTTGAAGACTCTTGATGAATCATTCATCTAAAAGAAAATTTTTTTAATCATTTTAAATTCTCTCCATGTGAATCGATTCCTACTCTTAGGTGAATTGATTCATCCAGCTTTAGAAAAAGGTTTAAAAGCATTTTAAACACAAGATATATATGCAACATTTTTCAAAGGAATTTTCAAAAAGCTTTTTCTTAAAAACCATTTTAAGGAAGCTATGCACATACAATAGATTTTCTTTCGAAAAGCTTTTAACAATTATATCTAGCGACCTATTACTACTAAGAAGAGCAAAATGAAATAATCTTGAAATGTATTCTCTTGATCTCCAAAGTTTTTATTTTGTTGTCCTTTTCCTTTTTGTTATCATCAAAACATTGAGTCATACTTAAGTCCATGAGTTTCACGAGTTACTTTGAACATTGGGTGTGCTAACCCTTGTGAGATTTGGGTGGCACTAGACCTTGGTTGCACTAACCTTTCAGCTAGGAAGCATGAGTACGACACGGAACACGGATACGACACGACATCAATATGGGGACACGACAACTCCTTCAAAATATAGGATACGACACAACTAAGATACTTTATAAAATAAAACTTAGTACATGATTATTTAATTTATTTTATTCAATTTTTACTTTATTTTTAATTCTCAAAGTGAGAAATTACCTTCCAAAACATATGTAAAACTCAATAGAGACTATTGAAACAAGTCATAAAACTCGAAAGGAGAAATAGGAAGAATGCCGCCGCTGTTGCTGGCATTTGGGTTGTTGTCGTTGTCGTGAAAGAGGAAGAATGTCACCATTGCCAATCGTTGTCATTGTGTAGATCTGAGTTAGAGTCATGTATGTGCCGTAAGATTTGAAAAAAGGAAGATGCAAAACATGACACCCTGTTGACTAAGGTCGTCAAAATGAGCTCGGCCCGTGAGCCTGACCTGTTTACCCGGTTAAATGGACGGGCTTTACATGAAAAAAAAATAGGTTCGTGAAAATTTAAAAAAAATGGTCTGACTCGTTTAAGCCCACGGGTTAGCCCGTGAGTCTGTGAATTTGTTTTAATTTTTTAAAAAAAAATTATACTTTTTTAAAAATTTTTTTAAGAAAAATAACCAAAAATCAAAAACCAAATTTTTATTTTTAAAAATTAAGTTAATAAACTACATGATGAAGAGATAAAGACTAAAAAATCACAAAACCGTAATTTTTTTCTATATATTACCATCGGAAATGAATCTTCAAATTTTACATATACAATTTCTTTCTGATTAATTAATAGATAGACGATAAAAAATAGTTAAAAATGATCGCGCATACTTATTCACAACTTTGTATTTAAATAATAAAAAATAGACAAAAATTTTAATTTTTTTTTTAAAAATGAACGGGACGACTGGCTAGTTTAGGCTCGCAGACTGACCATAAATAAGTCGGATATTAAAATTAGGCATAATTTTGACCGATCCTCTTAAATGGTCGGGTTGGCCCGTTTGACACCCTTGCTATTGGCGCGCATATCTGGCATGTCACCAAAGTGTCGACGTTGAATGCAAAATCGGGTTTGTTTTAGAGTTAATTAAAATCGAGTTTATTAAAATCAGATCTAATTCAACTTGAATGCTTCGGATCAGTCCAAGTTAGCGGGCCAGATTGAATTATAAACACTGCTCGTTTGAAGTAGTATTGTTATTTGTTATTTGTTCTCGAAACTTCCTAGGCTCATTTATAAAGAGGCCCACCCAACCCGACCGCCCCGTATTACTCAATACAGAAGGAGCTATAGAGTCAGAGAGGCAGGTGGCTGGCACAGGCTAGAAACATAACTTGAAATCGAATTACTGCTTTTCTTCTTCACCCAGTTATCTTGCAACTGTTATTCTTTTCTTCTACCCGTTCATAGAACATAGCATTTTCCTACAACAATACCCTTTCTGTGTTTGGGTTCTCTTCCATTTTCTTCAACAGGTTTGTTTCCATTACTCGTTCCTTTCATTTCTTTTTAGGTAACTTTCTGTTTTTTTTTTTCTATTTCGTTTTTCTATATTCCACCTGTCACAGTAATTGTAGTAGGATTCATTGGAAAATTGAATTTTTTTATCATTATTTCTTAAATATTGTATTTTAGTTCCTTTATTCCTAGCAGGCCCATGCTTGCTATGTTAAATCTTTGCATTTTATAATTCGTTGTTTTGTGTGCAAGATCTCTCTGCATTTCCTGGTGTCGTTATGAGTTTATTTTGTTATTGCTAAATGATATGGATTTAATTAAATCTATAAATAAAATGTGGTTTCAAGTTTTATTGAAATGATTAGTGTAACTCTATGTTAATAACTGAAGCTATACCATCAATTGAGTGAGTGACTTGTCAACATAATTCAGAACAAGGAGGATCCTGATGCCGCCTGTATAACTTTCCAGAAAATGTAAGGATTCCTGCTCTTTTTTTTTTCTTCCCAGAGTAGAAGTAGCAAAATGACAAGACTCAGATGCATTCAGAGCTTGTGTTGTGTATGCAGTTTTGATTTTTGATTTAGTTCTTATAGTCATATATTAGTCTTGCCGTTCACTGAATATTCATTCTTTTGAAGCTGATACTTAATTTTAAAGTAAATGGTTTATTAATGTGGTCTGATAATATTGATTGTGTCAAGTGCCTGGGGATGAAGATAATAGATTTCACACTTCTAATCCACTTTCTTTTTGGAAATTTTAGAAACTGTATCGTTGGAATTTGGAAGGAAGTCCCATCTGTTAATGATGTCATAAACATCTTAAGTTTTGAACAATTAGAATTTGAGCCTTTCAGACGTGCAGATTATAATACTTTTAATGAAATCTCAAGGTTGCCAATGCAGTAACACCCAAGATGAGTGTAATGTTGATATCTTTTTTTCTCTGTGTGGATAAAAAAGATATCCTCCAATTGCCCTGAATAGATTAATTTCTACAACGCCATATTGACACTAAATTTAGTGCAATGGGCACTAAAATTTTCTGTGGTTGATGGCCAAAAAGTAGTTTTCAAGGACCAATTATTACTGTTCTCAAACATGGTAGTTATACATTCAAATTTCATTCTATTGAATATGATTCCTGCTGCTGGACTTTAGTATTTGTTGTGTTGATCTGGCATTCTCAGCTTAAAATGAATTGTTTGCTAATCACTATTGTACACTAGTTTTAAATAATATCGATGCAACTAAAATTTATGCATTGCATTGATGCAACGTTCGTATCCAAAAAAATATATTTATGCAACTTATACTAAAATTCTAATTTCCAAGTGATATTAATTTTATGTGCACAATCAACAATTCAACATTATTTGGACCTCCAAATCCATTGAACTAGTTCTCTGTAGAATTCAGCTAGCCACTGGCATATAATTTTGTATGTAGGGAGATTACTGTAAATTGTAGATATCCATATTTCTAGGAATCTCATTCTGTATAGTTTCTCATGTATATACTTTTCAATTCAGGCAATGTAAACATGAGTGCTTGTTTTCCTGTTAGTCAATCTTCAATAACTGCTGTTGTCCTGAGAGGTCATACGCGGCTTCAGATAAGCAGTAACATCTCTGGCCTTTGGTCCCGAGGAACATCCAGTTCATATTCTTCCAATTTGTGTCCTTGGCAGTCGGAGATAAATCATGTTGGTCTTTCTATTTGCACGAAATCCTCTCGTTCAACTGTTATGGGCCAAACAATCAGAGGCTGCCTTCGATCATGCTGCTCCAAGCAAAGGGCCAACATTCAATTCTCTAGTTCTGTAGTACCACGGAAGAGGCATTATGAAATTTCATTGGGATGCCAAAGTATGAATATGAGGCTTTTGGTGCCTAAACAAAAAATGCTTTCCAAAGTTAAGTGTAATGTTGGACCGATATCTTGGCCACGTGGATGTGCATCAGTTGGCTTGATTTTTGGATTACTTGTGTGCAATTTAAGTTTGGAACCCGTACATGCTGAGACAAATTCTAATTTAAGTTCGGAACCCGTACATGCTGAGACAAATTCTGACAAAGAGAATAAAAAAGATGACCGCAATGAGCATGAGTCAAATGTTAAATTTTCACATGGGAAGACAATTTACACCGACTATTCTGTAATTGGTGAGCTGCACATTCTGCTAGTAGTCTACTTAGATATGCCATACATATGCATTGATATGTTCAAATAGACATATATAAGAACCTAGGCCTTTTGATTATGATTTCAGTGCATTATTCATGAAACTTACTGTGCTGAGCAGGAATACCTGGGGACGGAAGATGTTTGTTCCGCTCTGTTGCTCATGGGGCTTGCTTGAGGTCTGGAAAACCTCCTCCAAGTGAAAGCTATCAGAGGCAGTTGGCAGATGATTTAAGGACTAAAGTATGTTTTAAATACTCCTATGCTTCATGCCCATAAGTTTAAAGCCCCCAAAACACAAAACAGAAGAATTGAACATGTGATATGTATTAAATATAATTCTAAGTGATTGATAAGTTTGTATTACTGATGATTGCTTTCTACCCTATTTCAAATTATCCTTTTAGTAACTTACTAGTTCAGTTATTCTTCCTAATCCTCTCTAATATGGGGAGTTGCCAATGTTCTTGATTTTTGTTTGTACTATTTCTCAGGTTGCTGATGAGTTTATCAGAAGAAGGGAAGAGACAGAATGGTGAGTTTCTGTCTTTGGATATCTTTAGCATTTTGATGATTAAAGCACATGAATGTGTAAGAACTGGTATCGAATTAAAGGAAAACACTGAATATGTGACTGAATTTATTGAATAAACAGGAATTCCAATGGGGAATTTCCTGGCAGAACATTAACAAGCCCAAGGGCAGCAGAATAATAAAACGATAAACAGAAAAATAAGCCTGGGAAATAATGGATCCCTTGGTCCCCTTTCTAGTTCTGTCTAAACCTGAATAATCTTTTCTCAGCCTCGGTTTCCCTTATATATTCGAGAGAGAGAGACATAATCCTAGCTGAATCTTTATTCTTTCCTATTTTATTGCAACTAATTGATTTCCTAATTGGCTAAACAAATTCTGTTTAAAATAATCCAATCAGATATGATTCTGATTTGAATTTTCCTCTAATCTCTTCTTTCCTTTCCTAGAATAGTGGAATGGAAACGGAATGATTCCCTTATTCTTAGAAACAGAATCAGCTGCAGCTGGGGCCGGTTGGTCCGTAACAATACCCGCCCCTTGAAGAACCACCTTGTCCTCAAGGTGGAAGGAAGGGAAAGCCGCCTAAATCTCTGTCGCTGTCTCCTTCTTGTATTTCCAGCTGTGGCATTCCGCCTCCTTCACTTTCCTCTCTTTCATCTTCCCCAAGGAGTAAAATTTGATAATGCTGCATGGTGCACTTATGTTCAGGTCCCCACTTCTCCCCACAGCGAAAACATAACCCTTTCTTCTGCCTTTCCGCCCATTCCTCATTTGAGAGCCGTCGTGTATTGTTACCTCTATTGGTACCTGACTGTGCTGTACTGCTGCTCCCCTGCGGACTCGGCCTTGACTCGGTAACGGTTTCCTGTACTGTTGGCCCCGTACTGGACCCTACGTCCCTGCGTCCTTCTCCTCTATTGTCGGGGGGCCTGGTGGTTCCTGCAGTCTTGGAATAATTCGCCCCTATCGAGGCTCCTCCGTAGGTCTCGCCCTGTTTGTAGCTGCTCTCCCACCTGCGGTGGTTGGGGTTGAGACCTGTCTCCCTCCAAGCTTGGTTCCGCCACTCGATGGCCATGGCTCGGTCCATCAAGGCCGGCAAGGTCTCAAACTGGGCTATCTCAATCTCGGCCTGTATGTCCCGCTTCAGCCCATTTGCAAAAATACACATTAAAGCCTCCGTTCCCAAGTTTCTATGAGACCTGGCTGCAGCTTCGAATTCCCTCCTATACTGCGCCACTCCTTCGATTTGTTTCACGTCCAACAGCGGTGCCATTGGGTTCAGGGCTGCCCCTGGCTGAAACCTCTTCAACACATCTTCTCGGAATCGTCCCCAATTGATAAAGGGAGTGTGCTCTTCCCACCACTCCATCCACGTTAGTGCCTCCCCTTCCAAAGCTAAGGCCACTATATCCATTTTGTCTCTCGGGGCTGCCTGAGTGATTCGAAAGTACCTCTCCATTTTTACTAACCAGTCGGACGCTCCCTCGCCAGCAAAAACAGGTACGTCTAATTTCCTGTTGGTTTCAAATTTCCTGGTCTCTTCTCTTTCTCGCCTTTCCTCCTCTTCCTCCCTTTCGCCTGAGCCTCTATCCTCGTGTCCCGGATTGCCGCTTGGCTGCAGCGGTGGCATCCTTTCCATTAATTGCTGTAAAAGGGTCAAGTGGTGAGCTTGGGACTCCCTCATCTCTTCAGTCTGCTTCTCGACTGCCTCCATTCTAGCCTCCATCGCAGCGCGTGTGGACACCATGCACAGTCCTCCCAAGGAACGGTGCTCTGATACCAGTTGTAAGAACTGGTATCGAATTAAAGGAAAACACTGAATATGTGACTGAATTTATTGAATAAACAGGAATTCCAATGGGGAATTTCCTGGCAGAACATTAACAAGCCCAAGGGCAGCAGAATAATAAAACGATAAACAGAAAAATAAGCCTGGGAAATAATGGATCCCTTGGTCCCCTTTCTAGTTCTGTCTAAACCTGAATAATCTTTTCTCAGCCTCGGTTTCCCTCATATATTCGAGAGAGAGACATAATCCTAGCTGAATCTTTATTCTTTCCTATTTTATTGCAACTAATTGATTTCCTAATTGGCTAAACAAATTCTGTTTAAAATAATCCAATCAGATATGATTCTGATTTGAATTTTCCTCTAATCTCTTCTTTCCTTTCCTAGAATAGTGGAATGGAAACGGAATGATTCCCTTTTCCTTATTCTTAGGAACAGAATCAGCTGCAGCTGGGGTCGGTTGGTCCGTAACAGAATGCCTTTATTTAATTTTTTAAAATCAAAGATAGTTCCTGCCATCTCTATACATACCCCTCATGTTATATACAAAACTTCAGCTAGAAAAACATATAAGCAATAGAATTATTTGTGGTCTCGCAGTCACCCTGTTTGTACGTTTAACAAAAATGCTAGACTTCATTTTCATTCTTGTTTTGTCCTCAAAGTCCTTATTTTATTTGCACTATATATATTTGGTGTCAAATTTTTTGTTGTCCAAAAACCATTTTTCTTTTTCATACTGCATGTGAAAATTAATTAAATAAGTAAACAAGAGAAAATTGTCATATTAAGTAAATCTTATTAGATCTCATAAATTGAGCCTTACATCCACTTAAAATAATTTAATAATTTTTTTTCTTAAAAAAAGTTTGGGTAATTAGCACAAACTATCCATAAGGTTTGCTAAAATTGCACTCCACCACCCTAGTTTTTCATAATCACCAATGTTTGGTTAGGTTTCTATTTTCATTTCCTTTTCTTGTGTTTTCTATTGGGATAGTAAAAGCAATAAAATCATTGGCGACTATGAAAAACAAGGGAAGGGTGCAATTCTAGCAAAACTCAAGGTGGTTTGTGCTAGAAATCCATCTTACTCCCACTTCATGATACTAGAGAATTTCCTTTTTAATTATTTTTTTTTCACAAATGGAAACTTTTGTCTTAGTTTTCATCTTTGACCTTGATATCCCAACAAATATTGCTATACGACTACCCTGTCTAGGCGTCAAGTACTATTGCACCTAGTATGTTTGGTTTTGATTAAATTCAAGAGGATAGTTGCTTTTTCTTTTTTCCATAAGATTTCTTATAATAATTTTGATTACAAGCTACTTTGTGGGACCTTCTGTACGATTACCACCTTCAATGTGATTTTTTTTGTGATTTTTAATCAATGCCAATTTTCAATTTCTGTTCTTTTAAAAATTAAGAAATAATTACTATACTATGATTTATTTAAATTAGATATGTATTTTCTCTTCAATCCCACATCATGAGTGTCAACATCTAGTTAATTAATGAGGGCATTTCTTTTGAATATTAGAAAGCCTTGTTGTAACTTTCCAGTTAATCAACTACTCTAATTTTGCTTTGGTCAAGACTCTACTTATTGTTGAGAGAAAAGAGAAGAGAGAAAAACATGTGAATCCCATGTGTTTCAACTACACAACGGAGTCTGATTTACATAGAGACTATGACATAAATACAAATATAATCTTTCCCTAATTACAGATTCTAACATATCCTAATAATATCAATTATAGATATTTACATATTCTAACACTCCCCCTCAAGCTTCTGCATATAGATCATATGCACCAAGCTTGTCACATAGATAAGTGATTCTAGGTCCTCTTAAAGGCTTAGTGAAAACATCTGCCAACTGATCATTTGAATTGACAAAGCTTGTGGTGATGTCTCTGGATAAAATCTTTCTCTGATGAAGTGACAATCGATCTCAACGTGTTTGGTCCTTTCATGATAAACTGGATTAGAGGCGATGTGCAAAGCTGCTTGATTGTCACAAACAAGAGTCATGTGTCTGATCTCCCCAAATTGAAGCTCCATAAGAAGTTGCGTGAGCCATATAAGTTCACATGTGGTGGATGCCATAGCACGATACTCTGCTTAAGCACTAGACCTTGCAACCATATTCTGCTTCTTACTTTTCCAGGAAATAAGATTGCCTCCATTGAGTACACAATAGCCGAAAGTGGAACGTCTATCTGTAGGAGATCCTGCCCACTCAAAATCTAAATACCTGACTAACTCAGTGTGCCCCTTATTCTCATAAATAATGCCTTTCCCAGTTGCTTTCTTACCATACTTTAGGATGCGAATCACAGCATCCCAATGGCCTTCACATGGCAAGTTTTGGAACTGACTAACCACACTTATTACATAGGAGATGTTTGGTCGAGTGACAATGAGGTAATTTAATTTCCCAACCAATCTCCAATATTTATCTGGGTCAAATAATGGCTCCCCCTGATTTGGTAGGAGCTTGATATTAGGATCCATAGGAGTGTCAATAGACTTTGCCCCAAGTAAGCCTGTTTCTTCTACTATGTCCATAGCATACTTCCTCTGTGAATGAGCAATGTCGTCTCTGGATTGAGCTACTTCAATGCCCAAGAAGTAACAGAGTTTGCCAAGGTCTTTGGTCTAAAAGTGATGACTTAGATGTTGTTTGACCTGAGTTATGCCATCATTGTCATTGCCAGTAATGACAATGTTGTCCATGTAAACAACCAAGTAGATGCAACCTTTTGGAGTATGACGGTAAAACACAGAGTGATCAACTTCACTCTGAATCATGCCGAACTGTTGAACCATAATGGAGAATCGACCAAACCAAGCTCGAGGAGACTGCTTAAGTCCATAGAGAGATTTACGAAGACGACTGACATAGCCAGAACACTCCCCTTGAGAAACAAAACCTAGAGGTTGCTCCATATAGGCTTCCTCATCAAGATCACCATGAAGGAAAGCATTCTTGATGTCAAGCTGGTGAAGTGGCTAGTAGCGCATAGCGGCCATAGAGAGACTCACGCATATGCTATCTTGGCAACTGGAGAAAAAGTATCACCATAGTCAAGACTAAAGATTTGAGAGTAACCCTTGGCTCCCAAGCGGGCCTTGAGATGGTCAATAGCACCATTAGGACCAACCTTTACAGTATAGATCCATCCACAACCAACTATTGATTTACCTGGAGGAAGAGAGACCAGTTCCCAAGTACCACTGTTTTGAAGTGCACACATTTCATCAATCATGACTTGTCTCCATTGAGGATGAAATCAAGCTTCACTTGGAGATTTAGGGATAGACAAAAGACAGAAGACAAACACACAATGCAAAGAAGACAAACGATGGTAACTCGAAGCCACATAATGAGGAGATGGGTTACGAGTAGAATGCATACCTTTACGTAGTGTAATAGGAAGGGTAGGCTCGAGAGGCGGGGCTAGAGTCGATGAAGGAGAAGGCACTGGAGGAGAGTCCAAAAAAGCCTGAATGGGCTTTGTAGGAGGCAATTGCGATTCAGGTGCAGGAGTGGGATGGGCATTGGGCTCCGTAGTTGACTGGCAAGTGGCTTAACGATGGTAAGTTTGAAATGGACAGGTGGTAGTAAAGGCTCTGGGATGGGTAAAGACTCTAGGACAAGTAAAGGCACTGAGACATGTAAAGGCTCGAGGGCATGTATAGGCTCTGGGACAAGGAAGGGAGCAAGGGACAGGTCCTCGATCATAGGGATGGGGGTAGGTGAAGCAAAAAAAGGGAATATCGTTAAAAAAAATGACATTGGCCGAAATAAAGAAACGATGCAGAGTAGGAGAAAAACAAGGATAACCCTTTTGCGACCTCGTGTACCCAAGAGAAAAACATTTAATGGATTGAGTTGAAAGTTTGTCAAGACCAGGTGTAAGGTTATGGACAAAACAAGTGCACCTAAAAACGTGAGGGGAAAGGGAATGCATGGGCGTATGAGGGAGCCAAACTAAGTATGGGGACTGATTTCCTAGAGTAGAAGAGGGCATGCGGTTAATTAAGTAACAAGCTGAAAGGACGACAATCCCCCAAAAAATGAGAAGGAACATGACTATGAAGAAGAGCCCGAGTCGTTTCAATTAGATAATGATTTTTTCGCTCAGCAACCTGATTTTGTTTAGGGGGGTATGAGCACAAGACGTCCGGTGAAGAATACCATGAGAAGCCATAGAAGTTTTAAATTGGTTAGAAAGATACTCTTTTTTTGTTATCGCTAAGCACGCGCGAATAGGAACACCAAAAAGAGTTAATATTTCTTGATAAAAGTTTGTAAAAATGGAAAACAGATTGAGTTTTCATTAAAAAAAGCCAAGTTCAACGTGAATACTCATCGATAAAAGTAACAAAATATTTTGACCTTAAGGTGGACTCAGGACAACTAGGACCCCAAATGTCAGAATGAATTAAAGCAAAAGGTGATGCAAAACGACTATTACCACTAGTAGGGGATGAACGACGGGTATGTTTCCTAAGTTGACATGACTCACAAGGTAAACTAGATAGCTTGGGTAAGCTCGGCACATCTATTGTAGTTTGGCAAGACATGAATGACCCAATTGAGCATGGATGGTGAGAGGGGTGGTGGAGAGGGCACAAGCACGAGATGAGGAGGAAAGCCAATAGAGACCATTGGACTCACATTTGACGCCAATCGTCCGTCCCGAGCTTCGGTCTTGCAGAAAGATAGACTATTTCGTGAAGGAAACAACACAATTAAGAGAACGAGTTAAATGACGAATAGACAGGAGATTAAAGGGTGAGCCAGGAACATATAGAACGGAATCAATCAACATCGATGGCAAGGGATGGGTTGTACCAACCCCTTGAGGTAGTGTTGTAGAACCATTAGCCAAGGTAACAAAAGACAAAGAAACAGAACTAGAAAGACTAGAAAGAAAAGTTTTATTACTAGAGACATGATTAGTGGCACCACAATCAAGAAGCCAAGGACCCAATGAGGGAGACTGAGAGAGGCAAACAATTGAATTACCAGTGTGTGCAACAGAAGCAGTGGAACCATAGTTCTGAAGCTGCTCATACCATTTCACAAAATCATAATAGTCAGCAGTGGATAGTTTCGACTGATCAGGAGGGTCCAAGACAATAGTATTAGCTACCTGAGCAACATTGACTAATTGCTGGGACTGAGCTCGTTGTAGTGTACAACAGTTTTATATGGTATGGCCCTAACGACCACAATGAATTCACTTTGGACGACCTCGTCTCGTGCTGCCAGTGCGAGAATGACCGCGACCGTGGTTATTACTCTGGGAGACAAAAGCAAAAGTATCAACAGGAGTTGGGGTAATAACAGGCTCAACAGGGTGGTTTGCAAGGACTCAAAGCAAAGCGAACCACACCATAGAAAGAGTGGGCACAGTAGTCGACCCCAAAATTTGATCTCGGGTAGCAAAGTATTCAGGAGGCAAACCATATAAAGGCATAGGCATAAAGAAGGTGTTACGTTGCTCCAATTCCTATTGTTGGAGTATTGGCCAGAGGTAAAAGCTCATCGAAGTCACAGAGCACCATGAATCTTCCCCAAATATGCAAACATAGGTCCATCAAGTTGTTAGGGAGCAATGATCTTCATTAGATTTTGATAAACCCCATATAGATGCTGGGTGTCATTGGTGTATAGAACCTTGGCTTGCTCCCAAACTGATTCACAAGTAACATGAGTTCGAAAGATTTGCTTGATGGACGAATGAATGAATGGTGGTTTTGATGATACTGCAGAGTTAGGCATCAATCTGAGACCATCACGAACGCCACTCTATATCAATATTTTCTGGCTTTTTGGAGAGGTGGTCAGAGTAGTCTTGACCAACAAGCCAAAGTTTGGTAATGGAGGCCCAAGAGTTGTAATTGCTACCATCCAATTTTTTCAGTTGAGAGAGGCACATTAACATAGCTGGTAAAAGGTGGAGGCTCAGGTTTCAAACTGCCTTTGGCAGTACCTGAAGAGTCATTGGCAGCCATGGGTTACGCAACAGGGGTAAAATTGGAAACCAAAATATACCTGATGAAAAAAAGGGGCTAGATCAAAAAACTGATAGATCCAAAAAGAGCGTGAAGAGGTAAGTTCGGTGGTGCAAGTGGTGGCGGACGTGTTAGGATGTGCGGCGGGAAGCGCTGGCGGTGGGTGTTGTGGCAGACAGTAGGAGATGTGCATGATGAGAGCGTATGGTATAGAGGATGGCGATGCAACTTCTGGAAAGTTTGGTTGCAGGACGGAGACGAGTCTGGGGGTGGTGGTAGCGGTCGGAAATGGGGCCAGGAAAAAAACGGCTTGCAGCAGACAGAGGTGTTGACCGCGGTGGATGGTGGATGGTGGATGGTGGCTGCCGAATACTGGAGAAGATGGCGTGGCAGTGAGGGAGGCCAGAAATTGAGGAGGTAGCATGGTTATTGAAAAAAATAAGGGTTAATTATGTTTTTAGTCCCTGTAAAATTAGAAAGTTTGATTTTAGTCCCTGCATAAAAGTTTTAGTCCCTGAAAAATTGTGAAATTAGGTTTTAGTCCCTGGGGTGGGGTGAGGGTTGATTGGGCTGACGTGGCGCTGACGCGGAGCTTATGCGGGCACCACGTGGGATAACCCAACACCACAACCCATGACCCGACCCGACCCGACCCGAATTTTTATGACCCGCCCGTAAAAAAAAAAAAGAAAAAAAAATAGTCTCCCTGTCGTTACCCGCACCTCCACCCACCACACCCGCGCCTCCACCCCAACCC
>QANU01035387.1:1090-15318 GCA_003254905.1 Nissolia schottii
TATTAATGTTGGTTTATGGTACCCAAAAGGTGCCACATGCCACTTAGTGGGATATTCGGATTCGGACTTTGCCGGATGTAAAATTGATAGGAAAAGCACAAGTGGAATGTGCCACTTACTTGGATGCTCACTAGTCATGGCATAGTAAGAAACAAGTAAGTGTGGCCTTGTCCACCGCCGAAGCTGAATATGTAGCAGCCGGAAGTTGTTGCGCTCAAATCCTTTGGATGAGACAACAACTCATGGACTACGGCTTTGAACTTGATCGTATTCCTATTCGATGTGACAACACTAGTGCCATAAACCTATCAAAGAATCCAATTCAGCACTCAAGAACTAAGCATATTGAAATACGACATCACTTTATCCGAGATCATGTTCAAAAAGGAGATGTCTCACTTGAATTTGTTGAAACAACAAATCAACTAGCTGATATCTTCACCAAACCTTTGCCTAAAGAAAATTTTTGTCGCATTAGAAATGAACTCGGTATAATTGATGCATGTGATATTTAAATCTTGCACACTTTGCAATTTTTGATTACCTTCTTGTGAATGCGTTACTAACTTGAGCGTCGGATAGTCCCCCAAATTTGTTTTGCAGGTCCTCTTATCTCCTCATTCATCTCCTCTCATCATCAAGACCACTTGATCAAAGAACTTCATATGGTGGACAAATAAAATTCTACTCAGCACTCAAAGTCATTCGAATAAATCCCTCCTTTTCAATCGAATGACAGAGCCCTGTGGCTCAGATGTAATTTATGTGCAAATCATTCGAGTAATTGAGCCCATTTCATTCGAATTCCATTCTGCTCAAGTCTCAGGTCCTAAATTCTCCAAACTTATTCGAATGAATAGCCCTCATTCAATCGAATGTCAAATCCCTGAAGCCTCGGGTTATCATCAAGCTTTTGCCATTCGACTGAATTGCCCTAATTCAATCGAATGTCAACTCTCTGAAGCCTCGGGTTATTAACTGAGCTTCTGCCATTCGATGGAATTATCCTGTTTCACTCGAATATCACATGGTTGAAGTCTCTGGTCATTTCACATCCAGAGTCATTCGAATAAATCGACCCCATTCACTCGAATGTCAAATCTTTGCAGTCTCTGGCTATTGATCATACAGGGTCATTTGAATATAATGCCCTGTTTCCATCGAATGCTAAATTTCTGGAGTCTCGGGTTCCCTAACACTCTTGAGCCATTCGAATGGAACCCCCCATCCATTCGAATGTATCGCGACCTGTAGTTTTTTTTTAAAACACCCACAACCTTTTTCTCTTCCCTCCCTCTCATTCTTACCCCTTCTTTTCTCTTAACCCTAACCTCCTTCTCCTCCTCGAAGCCTCCTCCTCCTCCTCCTCCCTCTTCCTCACTTACCTTCAACCTCTTCCTCTCTCCCTCATCCCCATCTCTTCTCCCTTATCTCCCCTCGCCCTGCACTCATCCCTCGTCTCCTCCCTTCTCCCACTAATCCATCTCTCCCTCAATCTCACTAGTTCTCACTCTCATTTTTTTCTTTCTGTAACCCGCGTCGTCCCCTCTCCATCCCTCTCTTCCCAAACTCAAACCCCCCACACCATTTCCCTACCTCATCCCTCATCCTTCTCCACCACCTCTGCTCTTCCGTCTCTTTTCCTCTCTCCATTCGTCCTCCACCATAACCCTACCCTTCTCCCTGCTGCTCAGTTTCTCCTACCCCCACCATGAGCAGAAGAACCGCTCCTCCTCCTTCCTCCTCCACTCCCAGGCGCACTCGCCTCAAGCATACCCATGTCTCTCCTCCAACCGACATGCCACATTGGTTCTCTACCGAAGAACAGTGGCGCCGTACCAGAGCAATTTCGAAGATCGCGAACTCATGGAGCCCAAGTATCTTGATCTCACAACGTTTGCTGGTACCTCCTGCAATATTACCATTATTCTAGACTCTACTAGTTTGTTAGAATTTGTCTGCCTTGAATCCGTAGTGTATCCTCATCTGGTTAGGGTATTTTTCTCCAACCTCAAGTTGATTGACAATATCTTATACTCTGAAGTGAACAAGATTAGTATTGTGATGCCACTTGAATTGGTTGGGTCTATTCTGAAGTTACCTCATGGAGGTCATAGTGTGTTGGGCGGAATATCTGATTGGGCCCTCGATTCGAAAGGTGAACCGTTTAGTGAACTGATGGCACTAAGAAAAATTCGTCATTCCGGAGTCAGGAACCATAAGAATCGTCCTCAGGTTGGTGGGCTGCCCATTGAACAGAGGATCCTCCATTACCTTATCACCCACACCATAGTCCCTCGCAATGGAAATCATTTTGTGCTGTCAAGAGATGATAGTTTGGCTTTGTGGGCTCTAGCTGAGTGTAAAGAGATCAATTGGAGCCTCTATGTGATGCATCACAAGCATCAAGCACGGGCAAAGGGCAGTGCTTTGCCCTATGCTATGCATGTCACCGCCATTCTCCGTCACTGCGGTGTACCTCTGGCCGATGAAACACAATGGCCGGCTAAAGCCAACTGGAAGATAGACTCTGGATGCCTTGCCCGCATGCACATATTTCTTAAGGAGGCCACAAACCGGTTTGAATATGACTTCCCTGACACCCTTCGTGCCCACCGGCAATCTGCCTCCTCCTCTGTCCCTTCTGCCTCAACTTCGGGTCCTTCCTCCTCTGCCGGTCTATCTCCCGATCCATTTCAGCACCACATGGAGCTCATCATGAGCCGTTTCGACGCCATTAATGTCACCTTGGCTCAAGACTCGGCTTACTATCGGTCCACCTTTCATCGTCTGGATATGGACGTCGGCGTAATTTGTGATCATCTTCACATCCCGCGTTATCAATCTGACGACCCCGTTCCCCCACAGTCGACCATGCCATCCGAGGGACCACCTTCCTCTCTTATAGCAATTGATCAAGAGGCTCATGTTGATGATGATGATGATGAGTGCACCGAGCCGGAGTTGGAGTGATTGTCATTCCTTGCTGCCTTTTGCCTGCTTATGTCTAATGTTTTTTTTTTTTGTTTCTATGAACTTCTGATGCATATCTACTACTTATGTCTAATATTTTGTATGTTTCTTCGGTTTCCTACTTAAGCTTAACCTATGATAATTGGCTACTCCATTTTGACATACATTTTGCCGACGACTGATCTAAAAAACTATTTCTCATATTATTTGTCGAGTTCTCTATGTTTCTCATTGCTCACTATGGAGTGCTATTTTTTTTCTTTCTTTTTCCACAAACTACATCTTTTTGATCATGCCAAAAGGGGGAAAAGAAAAAGGAAACTTAAGAGACAAGAAGTTATCGGTCATTGGTTTTGAAACTTAAGAAACAAGTTTTCTTGAAACTAATAAGGTAACAAAGGAAAAAGGTTTATTCTTTTTAAAAGGTAACAAAGTAAAAACAATTTTGAAAGAATGCTCAAAGTCAGGGGGAATAAACGCATAAATTGAGGGGGAATCACAATTGTATCTTCGGTTCTCTAAAGGAACAAATGGATAGATTAAAATGAAATATCATTAAAATGAAACAAGTGCATAAACTACTAACTTATCTCTTTGTTTCCTTAAAGTGTTTGTCATCATCAAAAAGGGGGAAATTGTGAATGCTCATGAAGAATGGTTTGATGAAGACAAATGAAGCAAGTTTCCAAAGGTCCAAGAAAGCTCAAAAAGATCTAGTTATAGGATCTAGGAAATGTGTTAAAGGTGATGTATATCTAAACTCTCACCTTAAGCTCTTTTAGATGGCTCTTAAAAAGGAATTTTGATTCATGCCCTAAAGACTATTTCAAACAAAACCAATGAATCAAACAAAAGAAGAAAAAGAATGAGTTTGAACAAAACACTAGAGACATTTGAATGAATTGTATAGATCCATTCGAATGTCTGATGAACATGACATTCGAATGTCTTATGAACAAAGGTAATCCGAATGTCATAATCGAATGTCTAGGGTTTGATGCCTCGGTGATCCCAGTACAGCAAAATACATTCGAATGGCTGACTCAAATCCATTCGAATGACTCAGGCACATTTAATGCTCAACGGCTATATTAGGTGAGACATTCGAATGGGCCATTCGAATGGATCGAGTGCTGAGCTCAAAAACGGCTAGTTCTAGTTGCTGACTTAAGAAGCATTAAATGCACAACGGCTAGGATCACTTTGGGTATAATAAATACTCACCAAACTCATCAAGAAGAGGTTGAACATCAATTTCATAACACCTAACATTCTCTTCTTCATTAATTAAAATTCTTGAGCCATCTATTTGACAAAAAGAGAGAGTTTCATACATACACACCTATAGGCCTTCAAATTGTATTATCTACTCTTAAAGAGAGTTTCCATTCAAACACAAATCATTATCTTGTAAAAAGGGTGAGGTATCCCTCTCAAGTGATTAGGGTGGTATCCCTAAGGGAATTTGTTGTGAGGCTCAAGTAGAGTGCTCATCTTGTAAAGGTCATCAAGCACCTAAGTTTCAAGCTTGAAGAATAGTGGAAAATCTTAAGCGGATTGCTTGGGGACTAGAGGTAGATCACAAGGGTGGTTGAACCAGGATAAATCAAGTTTGCATCTTCTCTATCCCTTACCTCCTAAATTTATTTATGCTCTAGGTTCCTTTATCTATACTAATTGATAATTTGCATTGGTGCTTGGTGATTAATTAGCAACTAAGAAAAGAATTTGAAAATAATCTACATACCCAATTCACCCCCCTCTTGTGTATTTGAAGCCACTTGGTAACAAGTGGTATCAGAGCTTAGGCTCTTGTTCAAGGCTTAATAGCTTCAAGAGAAATGACTTCATCTACATTTATCACCGATAGTAGCCCTATTAACAAACCTCCCTTCTTTAATGGTGAATGCTATGGATATTGGAAATCTAGAATGAGAATTTTTATTGAAGCAATTGATCTAGATGTTTGGGATGCCATAGAGTTTGGACCTTATATTCCTCTAGATATATTGAGTGGAAGACCAAAATCCAAACAAAATTGGACGGATGAGGATAAAAAGAAAATTAATCTTGATAAGAAGGCTAAAAATATCATAATGTCATCTTTAGGACATTCGGAATATTGTAGGGTGTCTAATTGTACCACCGCCAAGGAAATGTGGGACACCTTAGAAATCACTCATGAGGGAACCGAAGAAGTAAAGAACAATAGGATTAACACTCTTATGTTTGAATTTGAAATGTTTAGAATGAAGACCGATGAAGATATTAAGAATCTACAAATGAGATTTACACATTAAGTAAATGAACTTGCTTCCATTGGAAAGAATTTCTCTAACTTTGAGCTTGTAGAGAAGGTGTTAAGATGTTTGAACAGGAAATGGACTCCAAAGGTAACCGCCATTAGAGAAGCCAAGGACTTATCAAAGATGCCTCTCACTACTCTATTTGGGAAGCTTCTTGAACATGAAATGCAATTAGCAAGATTGGATGCCGATGAAGAGTTAGAGAAAAAGGAGAAAAAGATTGCTCTTATGGCAACCTCTCCCTTAAAATCCAAAAGCATTGAAGAAGAAGAAGATGATGAGAATAACTTTTGTGGAATAGAGCTCAATGATGAGAACATGAGTCTTCTTGTGAAGAAGTTTGGGAAATTCCTCAAAAAAAGAAGCAATACCCAAGGGCAATCAAAGACTCTATTTCCTCCAAGAAGAAACAACAACAAAGAAGAATCATCTCTTCCAAAATGCTATGAATGTGGAAAGCTGGGACACATAAAAGTAGATTGTCCAATCTACCAAAAGAAGGTGGAGAGATATGAAAGAAGGCCTGTTGACAAGAAGAAGGGCAAGAAGGCTTATGTAGTTTGGGAGGACAATGATGACTCCGATGAGACCGATGATGAAGTGGCCAACCTTTGCCTAATGGCCAAAGACCATGAAAATGAAGATGAGGTACATGATTCTAACACTTCCTATGATGAATTACAAAATGCCTTTGTGGAATTGCATGAGGAATCTATGGGAATTTCAAAAGAATTATCTATTGCAAACAAATCCATTGCTATGCTAGAAACACAAAATAAGAGTCTTTGTCTTGAAATAAACAGTCTAAAAACAGAAAATAAAGAGATCAAATCTAGTAAGAACACATCACAACTCGAAAAATATGTTTCAAAGTTATGTCATCAGATTGATTATCTTAAGAGGGAAAATGAATCTCTTAGAACAAACAAGATAATAACTAGATTCGAAGAAGAGATTGCCAAGCTTAACCATGAAATAAATGAGCTTAAGTTTGAAAATGAAACCATTGGTTTATTGGAGGCCATCTCATCTAGTTCATCTTGTGCATCGCATGAAATTAATACTCACAGTTGTCTATGTTGTGAAAAATTGGAAAAAGAAATTGAATCTCTCAAAAAGGACCTAACCAAGTTCAGTAATGGAAGTGCTATGCTAAGAATGATGCTTGGTAGTCAAAAATGCTCTCTTGACAAAGCCGGAATAGGATATATACCTAATATAACACCAAAAGTCACCAAGAAACCACATAGCTACCATGGAACTACTAGCAATCCTAAAGGCAAATGCTTTCATTGTGGTAAACTTGGTCATAGTGCATCTACTTGTGTTTCTAGGAAAAATGGCTGTGGAAAATTGGTTTGGGTCCCAAAGGGATCAACTATCAAATCTAACATTCAAGGACCCAAGATAAAATGGGTACCTAAATCAAAAACTTAAATTTCTCTTGTAGGTGTGCTTCAAGACCAAGAACTTGGATTGGTATCTTGATAGTGGATGCTCAAAGCATATGACCGGGGATGTATCAAAGTTCTCATGTGTCTCTCCTAAGAAGAATGGATTTGTCACCTATGGAGACAACAATAGAGGCAAGATACTCAGAGTTGGAAAAGTTGGTAAAACTCCCTCTACCTCTATTGAAAATGTATTGCTTGTTGAAGGACTTAAACATAATCTTCTTAGCATTAGTCAATTATGTGATAAAGGAAACAAAGTCATCTTTGATTCCGAAAAATGCATGATTGAGGACAAAGATGATAAGAAAATTAAGTTTATTGGTCAAAGAGTCAACAACATTTATATGATTAGTCTAGATGACATTTCCTCAAATGATGCACAATTTCTCATTAGTAAAGAGGAAGAATCATGGCTATGGCATAGGAGAATAGCTCACATTCACATGGATCATTTGAGCAAACTTGTCTCAAAGGATCTAGTAATTGGTTTACCCAAACTCAAATTTGAAAAAGACAAGCTATGTAGCTCATGTCAAAAAGGAAAACAAGTAAAGGTCTCTTTCAAAGCCAAAAATGTAATTTCAACAAATAGACCTTTACAACTCTTGCACATGGACCTTTTTGGGCCATGCAAACCAATGAGCTTGGGTGGAAACCAATATGCACTTGTGATTGTGGATGACTACTCTAGATACACATGGACTTTATTCTTGACTCACAAAAGTGAGGCATTCAAGGCATTTAAGAGGCTTGCCAAAGTTATCCAAAATGAGAGAAATGTTAGCATAGCATCCATTAGAAGTGATCATGGAGGAGAATTTCAAAATGAGCAATTTGAAGATTTTTGTCATGAAAATGGAATTGATCATAATTTTTCTGCTCCTAGAACTCCCCAACAAAACGGGGTGGTAGAAAGGAAAAATCGATCTCTAGAAGAGATTGCAAGAACCATGATCAATGATAGCAATCTCCCCAAATATTTTTGGGCAGATGCGGTTAACACTGCTTGCTATGTGATTAATCGTGTTTTAATAAGACCAATTTTGAAGAAAACTCCATATGAGCTTTACAAAGGAAGAAAACCTAATATCTCTCACTTTCACATCTTTGGATGCAAATGCTATGTTTTAAATAATGGAAAGGACAACTTGGGCAAATTTGATGCTAAGTCTGATGAGGGAATATTTCTTGGCTATTGACTTAAGACCTTGTTTGTCCTCAAACAAGAGGTAGTAGAATCATTTTACAAGAAATCGACGCGTATGAACATTCGGTTAATGCAATGAATTGAAAAGTTTCAGACAGTTTAAGGCTTTAGACCATGTGAAATACCATAGAACCTGAACAAGTCAAATGCATAAATATTTGAATAGCATAAACAAATCACACTATCCAATGTCTTTTCCACCAAGGAAATTATTATTTAGCGTACAACGGCCAGTGGGCCAATTAAGGGTGAGTGTTTCGCTCAATATCACCATTGAATTACAACAATTTAAATTTGTTACCTGCCTCACCATTTGATTCATAGTATGGTCATGCAAGGATCACACAGGACTTCTAAGGGTTGTAATGGGGCTCGGCTACAAAGAACATTGGTTTTTTCTGGATATGCAATTATTTTCCGATTAAGAGAGCAATGAAAACCATTTTCTTTTGTTGTCGCTTCTTTTCTTTCACAATCTCCCATTTCCTTTTTCAATCTTTGTCTCCTTAATTTTCTTTTGTATTCCATCTTTTTTTTCTTTCTCTTGTTTTTGTTTTGGGACAGAATGTGTTCTTTTTCACTTCTTGCTTTTGTTCTTTTTACTTATTTTGTAGATTCCCACGTTACCCATCCTTATCTCCCCCTGACTTAGATTTTTGCACATAATCCACTTTTTGAATGCTCTCTTAATTAAGGGCAAGCATTGTTTTTCTTTTTATGGTTTGGGGACTATGAAACAAAAATTTTCTCCTGTTAGGCTCAAATGGGGTAGCAAGGGATGATCCTAATTAAGGTAGGTTTTATTTGGCCAAGTGGGTTTAAATTCTAAAGAACAAAATGCCTTGATCATTTCCTATTATTTCCACACAATTTATCAAAATAGAGACTCAAACAAATTCAATTGGGCAAAACAATGGTGATTCTCTCTATCTCACTTAAGTGTATGGCTCACTCCCTTACTAGGTTAGGGTTAATTTCCTTGATTTCAAAACATTTTCAAGGTTATGCTTTATGCAAAACAAGTAAAAATGCATATGAACATGTCATGGTTTCTATGAATCACAAAGGCCTATCATAGATATTAAAACAAGTCAATTCATAGTGTATGTGTTCATGCATCAAACCAAGTAAAAGAAACTACTACTTTGTTTTTAGCAAACAAGTCTTAAGAACAAAAAGATGTCTAACTACGAAAAGTAATTAAGGTGCTAAAAAGATTAAAATTGCTCCCTGTTATGGTGACTGTGTTCTCTTAATGTGACCTCGTCTTCCTTAATGCATTGAATCCTGCAAAACAAATAGAGAACTCCTTTTCCAAGGACTGGTTAGCAATCATTGAAGAACTAACGATTTAATCTTTAATTCTTTTCCTCCAATTGCAACCATTATCACCATTTTCACAAAAAGTTTATTTTAACACATTATTATTAATTCTTAACTCCTAGAATAATAATAACTCATAAAACTCTGGGTTGCCTCCCAGGAAGCGCTCGTTTAACGTCATTAGCTTGACGCCTGTCTTTATCAAGGGTTTAGCCAAATTCTTTATCCAGCATATTGCTGACCACCTTGGCTACCTCAAAGAGTCTTTGAAAAGTCCATCCTTCCGTCAGAATTGAGGGGCTACTTATTCCCTCTGCTCCCTTCTCGTACTCCTTATCCTGCACAAATTCATACCTAAATTGAGAAGGTAAAGGTGGTAGCTCTATTCTCTTTTCTTCCTTTGGTTTAGCTTTCATGTCAAGATCCTCTATTTCTGCTTTTTCAGGAAGAATGGCTGGTGTGGAGTCAAGGTTTTGCAAGAATAGGTCTATCTCCTTTTCTTCATCTGCAGTGAACGGTGCGGGGTTATCGGTTAATGCCATTTCCAACGGGTCCACTATTTGAGGTCTCCGTTGTACTTGCATGATAACCTCATCAAGTACATCAAGGCTGAAACATTGTCCCTCATCCTCCGGATGTTTCATTGCCTCGAACATATCTAATTGCACCTCATTCCCATGGACTCTGATTGTCAATTTTCCTCTGTCCATGTCTATTCCCATTCTGGCAGTCCTCATGAAAGGTCTCCCAAGAATTAGGGGAACCTCAGCATCCTCTGAAATGTCAATCACAACAAAGTCAGCAGGGATTAAAAATTTATCAACCTTTACCAGAACATCTTCCGCTACGCCGAGTGGATATTTGATCGATCTGTCAGCTAGCTGCAGAGACATCCTGGTTGGTTTTAATTCTAAATCACTTATTCTTTTAAGCACAGGCAGGGGCATCAGGCTAACACTAGCCCCAAGATCAATTAAAGCTTTTCCCACTGACACATTCCCAATGGTGACAGGAATGGTGACACTTCCAGGATCTCTTAATTTGTGGGGAATATAATTCTGGATGATGGCACTGCAGTTTGCGCCTAATTGCACTGTTTCCTCTTCTTGATATCTCCTTTTTTTCGTCAATAACTCCTTCATAAACTTGGCATAGGAGGGCATTTGCTCTAGTGCTTCAGCAAATGGAATATTAATCTGTAACTTTTTAAAAATATCCATAAACCTCGCAAACTGCCTCTCCTTGTTAAGTTTTGAGGGAGTTTTTGGATAAGGAAGTGATTTTTCTTTTATCGACATGTTTTCTTTTTCTACTTCCTCTTCCTCTTTCTTTTTCTCCTTCTTTTTTTCTTTTTCATTTTCTTTATTTTTATTTTTTTCTTCTTCCTCTTTCTCCTTTTTTTCAACTTCACCCTTTTTACCAACAGTCTCCTTAACAACGTCAGATCCCAGCAATTTGCCACTGCGTGTCAAGACTGCCTTGCATGACTCCTTCGGATTGGGCTCTGTGTTGGCAGAGAAGGCTCCCCTCCTGATTTCGGCCATTTCCTTTGCGAGCTGGCCCACTTGAATCTCCAAGTTCTTAATCGAAGCATCGGTATTTTTCTGGGTCGCCATGGACATCTGCATGAACTGTGTCAAGGTGTCCTCCATTGTGGAATTGGATGGTTGATTTTGATGAGTCGGAATGTGGTGTGGGGGTTGAAATTGCTGGGTTTGATAGGGAAGTGGCGCTCTATTGGATGGGCCCGCTTCCTGCCTCCAAGGTTGATAATTTTGATTCCTTGGAAATTGTTGGCCTGGCCTCTGTTGATTATTAAGAAATTGCGCTTCCTCTTCCCTGCACTCACAATAGCCAGTGGGATGATCACCAAAACAAAATTCACATTGCATTACCTGGTGTCTTCTTGATGACTGGCCCTCTTTCAACTGCTTTGGCAACTCATTCAGCGCTTTCTTCATTTCATCCAGTTGTTGTAGTTGCCTGTTTTGGGCTAGGATGGCATCGTTTGTGCCCAGCTCCAACATGCCTCCTCTCCTTGCGGGACCTCTGCTATACTGCCCTTGTTGATCTGTTAAAGCCATGGATTCGATGATTGTTATGGCCTCGTCTGGTGTTTTGGACATTATTTGTCCACCAGCCGCTGCGTCCAGCATAAGCTTATGCTGTTGTTGCAGGCCATTTCTAAAAATATGAATTTGCGTTCTCGCATCAAATCCATGATTTGGGCATCTTCTCAGCATTGATTTGTATCGCTCCCATGCTTCGCACAAACTTTCATTTGGTGCCTGCACAAAGGTAGAGATTGCAGTTTTTAAGTCCATAAATTTCGACTGAGAAAAATACCTGGAACAGAATCTTTCTTCCAGCTGATCCCAGTTGGAGAGGACAGTTTGGGGTTGATCTAGTAGCCATTCCTTCGCCTTCCCGATCAAAGTTAATGGAAACAACCTAAGGAAAATTGCTTCTTCATCGGTTTCTGACATAGCAGCAGTTCCACATAGCTCGTAAAATTTTGTGAGATGCGCATATGGATCCTCATGGTCTAATCCTGCAAAAGGGTTAGCATGCATTAATTGAACTAGACCTGGTTGTAGTTGAGGCATTCGTTGCGTCCCCGTCGTTCGTCCCATGCGAATGATGTTTCGTGGGGTGAAGTTGACAAAGCCTTGGCTTTGTCCTGTTCTAGCAGTTTCTCCTCCAGTTTCTGCCATCGTGTCTTGATTTGAAGATGAAGATGAAGATGAGGGAATTTCTTGTTCTTCTACCGCTTCTGCTAGAGCTTGAGCTCTCTTTGTGTTGCGTCGATTCTTCCTAGCGGTTGCTTCTATTTCTGGATCGAATAGAAGTTGATCTACAGAGGTTTTCTTTCGCATACACCAAGATAGCAAAGTCTTTGCAAGGGGTTAGAACAATAGCAGAAAAATGCTAATTACACTATTTACAAAAGCTTAAAATATCTACTCAAGATAGTGTTTTAAATTGGCACAATCCCCGGCAACGGCGCCAAAATTGTTGAAGGCCTTTTTGCAATAGTTTTACACTTTCGTCAATTTAATATATCCTTCTACAGCTTTCAGATTCACGCAGAATCCAATTGCAGTATAGAGGGGTATAATCGTATCCACAGGGATTGTGTTTAAAACCAATATCTTGGAGTTGAACTATTTTAAGCTATGGGAAGTGTGTTGATATTTTGATGAGTAAATAATTGATAAATAACTTGCAAAGAAAATAAAGAGAACAATAATGGAGTAGAGTTTAGGCAGGTAAAGAAAGATGTTGGGATTTTAGTGACAATATTTCTCAATGCAGCCATGTGACTTATGAGTCTTATTGATTTTATCGCCACCAGTTCTTAACTTAATCATCTTTTTCAAGCATGTTAAGTTCACAAGTTCCTTTATTAAGTTGTCAATGTCTTGCACAAACTCAACAAAGTACCTTGAAGTTAAAGCGGGTGTCAATGCGATTAGCTCTAGATATCCAGTTATGGCAAAAAAGTACTAAATGAATTGATCTAGGTCAAGCTCAAATAGTTGTAACTTTCGTTCACAATATTCAAGCATAAAATCAGGCTTATTCAAAGCACTATTGATCTTAACCTGGTTTGTAACTTAACTAGCATAACTTTCGTTCATGTAAGCAAGTCCCAAGTTAAGAATCAAAAATACTAACAACAGCAGGCATTAAGCACAAGATCATTCATTAAAACCATAAGAATTCATAGAAATATAATCATAAATACAATGGATACATTAAGAAATAAAGCACATCAATCCCAACATAAAGAAAGTTAGCTATCCATAATCATGGATAGTTTACAGACTTACAAGGGTTTAGAATAATGGTAAGTTGAGAAGAATGGTGAAATGTCTCCACACTTCCACCACGATTCGCAACTATCAGCAATTCGGCAGCACCTCCTCTTAAGGAAAGTTTCTAAACCCTAATTTTCTTTCTAAACCTCCTAAATAAAGTATGGAAAGTGGAAAATGGAATGGAATGAAATGAATGAATGGCGGGTTGATGGATGATGGTGAATGCCTCGGCCTCCCTCTATTTATAGGCAAAAAGTTGGATGTCATCGCTCAGCGGGTTTAGTACTATCGCTGAGCGATTAAGCTCTTATCGCGGGGCAGCGGCGCGTTATCGCTGAGCGATTGTACTTTGCATTAAATGCTCGGCAGCTTTTTGCAGGTCGTGCTGACGTGGTGCTCTGTGATTGGCTGGTTCCAGTTGGCTCCAGCTGGCTTAATGATGGCGCGGTGCAAGTGGCTTGCCGACTTAAGCTCACTGAGCGAGTAAGGCAATACCGCTGAGCGATTCGGTCTTGAGCGCTGAGCGATTAATGTTCCTCGCTGAGCGATGCCTTCGTCCAGAATCTTCTTTTTAAGCTCTTTTCCAATTCTGCCCTTTTTCTTGTGTTCTTCATGGGATTATTCTTCATAATTATGTTTGCATCCATTCTTTAAAATATAATTAAAACCTACAAAATACGGGGAATTAATTAGATAATTTGTTAAAAACATAACAGATAAGTGCCATTTTGATATGCCTAATGTAACACCCTAGCTTAGCAGCTTATGCTTAAGTCATAATCTGCGTCTGCTAAGCTGTTATCCGCTGTGTGGGCATACTAATAGTCCCTACTTTATTTCGAAAATAATTAAGATATACGAAAATAAGGACCCGTTTTTTTTCCGAACATAATTTGCTTTTACGCATCAAAGTAGAGCCATATGTGTGAACTATCATAAGTCCCGTATAGTCTTATAACAGATAAATGCGGTGTCGTCTGTCATACCTGTGCATATGGGATCAGTAAAGTAAATAGTACCAAGTGGGTCCAATCACATAACTACACATTTCAGATAATTGAAACCATATACATATCATAGAATTATACATATGACTTACATTGTACCAATACATCAGAAGAAGTCTGCTAAAATTAGAACTACT
>QANU01035398.1:0-13420 GCA_003254905.1 Nissolia schottii
AAGTTCTGAACGGCTTTATCTATGTTACTAAGTGATAGGGGAACTACTCTTTCTTACTAAGTTTTCGTGCTTATTAACATTACGTGTACATACATAGCCATCTCGAGCATTCTCTTGACGGTAATTACAGAGTAACAGTTACATATAATCATGCATATCAGAATGAACATTCTTTTGGAATATATGTTATTCCCACCATAGCATTGCCCTCTTTCGACCC
This sequence comes from Nissolia schottii, assembly GCA_003254905.1. NCBI lineage: Eukaryota > Viridiplantae > Streptophyta > Magnoliopsida > Fabales > Fabaceae > Nissolia > Nissolia schottii. The sequence continues at coordinate 221 of QANU01035398.1, forward strand.
TGCTATGACGGAATAACCTCGTACCCCAGTATAGGTCCTCTTTCGACCTTCCTGCGGTGGGCTTCCACCTGCCGTGTGCCCTCTCAGGCCCCCCGGCAGTGGGTGGATATTGTACCCCCACCTAGCATTGCCCTCTTTCGACTCTGCTAGGCGTGATAACTGCACACCTCCAGGTATGCCATATCGACACCACCTGTGGCAGGCTTCCATCTTCAGTATGTCCCTCTGACCTACTGAAGTTATTTGGCTCTTGTGATCACGGCCTCAGCATTTTTCAGCATTTTTTATTCAACATTTTCAGTATTTTCAGCAGCATTTCAGAATTCATTTCCTCTCAGTACCTGCAGCATGTCATGACTTGTTCCCTATGGTTCAATTCATAATCTTTACTTATTGCGTACTTACTCCTAATTCTTTACTTTCCTTATCATAAAATGCATGGAATGCACATACTTCACATATTTCAGTTACAAATTACAATTACAGCATTGAGGGTTAGACTATGTGCCTCAAAAAAGCTTCCATGAACACTTCGGGTCTCAGACCGCTCAGCGGTACCTTGGGTTCGCTCAGCGGTCTGGGCCACGTGTCAAAAATATTTCCTGTTCAAATCGCTCAGCGGTTAGGAAAATATCGCTTAGCGGTTCATGCTTCCGCTCAGCGGTTCATGAGGTCTCTCAGCGGTCACTGGCGAACCTGAAACCGAATACTTGGTTTTTCTTGCTTTCTTTTCCTCTTTTCTCATGGATGCTTCTTGAGCTTTTCACACATATTCCACACATAAAAATCCTATCTAGTCTAGGTCACAGGACCCTTCAGAATCACTCCTAAATCCTAGCCAAACTTCTAACATGCATACACTTCCATGCATAGAAACATACACACACACACCATCACATACAAGCAAACATAACCACCAAAGAGGTGAGAAACTAGAGTTACCCACTTCCTAGAGGGCTGTTCGGTGGTGAAGAAGAGGGTAGGAGAGTCGTTCTCCGAGCTCCAGGCACGATCTAAGCTTCCCGGTGAAGTTTCTGCGAAGAATCTCAGGACAAACGGACAGAGTTTCCCCTAGGTTATGAATTTTTCTAATTTTTTCTGATTATGGGCTGTCTATTTATAGGCAAAAATCTGCCTTCCCTAATTACCATTTTGCCCCTAAGCATAATTACCAAAATGCCCTTTTTTAATTTCTTTTATAATTAATTAATTTGGAAGATATTCTTTAGGTCACATCATGAATAGTATTTTGATTAAAAAATTATTTTCCTTGCAGCTGATTTCTCTCACGTGGGCTGCCCATAATTTTGACTTCTCCCGGTTCCGTTCGCTCGTGTTTTATCGCTCGCAGTGTCGGTGCGTCGCGCGCGGTCGTCCGAAAAATATTCCGCTTATACCGTCGCGATCCTCTAATTTCCCTCTACCTAGGAATATTAATCTTAGAAGGTGTTTGTGAATTTTCCTTCAGAGAGTATTTTTCACAGATACCTTTGACCCGTTTCTACGTTTTTGTGTCTGCCGACCACCGTTCGGCTCGCGTTTTCGTTCTTTCCCAAACATCCCAATAGGGTCGTGGGACCACCCTAAGGTGTTTGAGACTTTTCCCTAGTACCAGTGGGGTTTCCAGAGACTTCGGGCTCTCTGCTCAATTCTACACGCAAAACAGAGTCATTTTAGTGTCTGTAGAATCATCTGAAACTCCGCAGAACTCCGTCTAACAGCCAGTTAAACCTCATCATCCAATTCTGAGGGTTAGTAGGAATCATTTGAGTGTCATCAAAATTTATCACAACTCAATAGAATAATTCCTACAGACTTCCACACGTTTACTCTTACCCAAAGTTCTATGAGCAGTTATTTGACGAAATTCTTACTAAGAAAAGAGCGGGATGTTACACGTTTTGCTCGTATTTGGCCGTTCACAATGCCGGTGCGTCACGCACGGTCGTCCGAAAAATATTCTGCTTATACCGTCGCGATCCTCTAATTGTCCTCTACATGGAAGTGTGATTACTTCAAGGTATTGGTGAATTTTTCTCCGGATGTATATTTTTCACAGGTATCTTTGATACACCGTTGAGTCCTGGTGACTGCAGACCACCGTTCTGCTCGCGATTTCGCTATTGCCCAATCTTCCTAATGAGGTCGTGAGGTTATTCTAAGGTGTTTGTACCCTTTCTCCGGTACAGGGTAGGTCTCCAGAGACTTTGGGACTCTCTGCTCTGTTCTATTGGCTAAACGGGACCAAACAGGGTTGTTCTAGTGTCTGCGGAATCGTCCGAAACGGAACAAAATTCCGTCTGGCAGACTTTTTAGGTTTTCCACCCAATTCTAAAGGTTAAAAAGAATCATTTGAGTGTCAGCAGAATTTTGAGAAACTAAACAGAATAATTTCTACAGACACTCGTGTCCTAGGTAATCAAGCTTCTACTTTCCTGACGTCTCCAGTGTTGCCAACGTTTTTGGGCATCCTTTCTTATCTCTAAGCTTTTTGGTATTCTACACTCCTTCTAGTTATTTTAGATTCTCCCCTTTCACCTTAGTATCTGAAGGCTACCATTCTAACCTCGATCGCTCCTGATTTCATATTCTCTTCGCTTCCCTCCGTACGCTTAACACCTCTTCCCTTTCAAGCCTACTACACTCTCCTTTGTCCTCCAGAACCCAACCTTTCATACTTCTTTAGATAAAATCTAAATTGGATTATGCCGCCATACTCAGACTCGATCCCCTCACACTCGATGGTTATTCCTTTTTCTTAGATTTATGTGTATACTTCCAACCCTAGTTGTACTCTTACCTAGGTCCTTAACCCCGTTTATACGATGCGTACATGTCCTCTTTAAACCTATTTCTTCCACTATCAGGTTTACTCGACTCTCATGCACTCCTGTCTTCACTTTCTTGTATTTCTATACCTGCTCAATAAGCCTTATTCTCCCCCTTCGCGATTCCAAAGCCTAACTTCCCTAAATCCAGCACTTGTCCACCGTAGCCACATAGTCATAGGCGTCCCAGTGCTTGACGGACACCTGTAGTTTACGCTTCCAACTTCTAAAGGAGTTCGCACATGAATTCACTAGGCGAAACCTTTGCTAAGGGAAACTGGGATGTTACATTCCACCCCCCTTAGAAAAAATTTTCCCTCGAAATTTCTACACGTCTAAGGGTTTCGAAGTTTTAATTCTTATTACTTACTAACCTTGAACGTACTCATTTTCACCCTATACTCTTCCAACTAGCAAGGTGAAGACTCGTCCCTACCGCAAGGCCATAGGTACTGTTATGATACAAGTTCCAGAGAAGTGGCCATCTTCCTTCCTGGGGGTCACATGGCTAATCTATTGCACTCGGAATCATACTGTAGTTCGGTCCTTAACGCTTAACTCTAATGTCCAAAAATCTCTCGTCCACAAGGCTGGGTTCCCTAGTCTTTTCATCGACTTTCTGTCCTATTGGTCCATTGGATTCCTAACCTCGATGAGTAGATAGTAAACAAAGGTCGTTAACTCCCTAGTAGTCATCTCAGGCGACTCCTAAGTTTCCTTATCTAACATCCCGATTTTTTTCTTAGAGAAATAATTGTAAACATAATTATTAAATTAATTTCTAATCATGATTTGAGAACTAAGATGGGAAATTATCACGTAGCATATCCATAGGAAATAATACGTGTCGCGATAGGAAGTTCGGCCAACAACCGAACGGCCGCTGTCCGCCGATAGAATTGTCTGACGTACAAAAGGTGTCTGTGAAAATACTCTTCCGGAGAAAAATTCGCAAACATCTTTAAATATTAATACCCTTAAGTAGGGGAGAATTAGAGGATCGCGACGGTATAAACGGACAGAATATTTTTCGGACGACCGTGCGCGACGCACTGATAAGTGCCTAATTTACGCAATTCTTACTAATTAAAATGGCACTTATCCGTTTATGTTTTAACAAATTATCTAATTAAATCTTTATGTTTTGTAGGTTTACAACATATTATGGAAGATGGATACAAGAATAATAATGAAGATTAATCCCTAGAAGAATAAAGCAAAAGGCAAAAGAGGACAAACGAGCAAAAAGGACGCAATCAGACAGGGTTCGCTCAGTGGATACAAGGANGTGGATACAAGGATGCGCTCAGCGCTTAAGGATGAACCGCTCAGCGGTTAAGCCTTACCACTGAGTGGTTATACGTCGGCAGCCGCCTTTGACCCTGCATTAAATGCTCCAGGCTGGAGCCACCACGAATCTCGGCGCCGCCCTGCAAGTCGCAACAGCATTAATTAAAGCTGCGTAAGCCACCAATTTTGACCTAACCGCTCAGCGGCGGTACCCAACCGCTGAGTGGTCCTCCCCAAATTTTTCCTATAAATAGGAGGAAGGCCAAGGCATTAAGAGCATCTCTCATCCACTCCTTCCTCCGTCACCATTTCACTCATTCTCCATACTTTCTAACGTTTCGGTTAGGTAGGAAGTTAGGGTTTAGAAGCTTTCCTTAATGGAAGTGCTGCCGGATTGTCAATGGTTGTGAACCGTGGTGGACGTGTGGAGGCATTTCACCACTCTTCTCAACCAACCATTGCTCTAAACCTCTGTAAATTGTAATCTATCCATGACAATGGGTAGCTAACTTCTTCTTTGTTGGGATTTGATGCGTTGTATTGCTTTAATGTATCCGTCTTAATTCATGAGTATGATTCTATGATGTTCTATGATTTTTATGATTGATCTTGCACCTAACGCTAACTTTTGTTTAGTGCTTTGATTCTTAACTTGAGACTTACTTGTTTAAGTGAAAGCTATCCTAAGTAAGTTACTAACCAAGCTAAGTTCAATCTTGCTATTCTTAAAAGTTTGATTTAACGTTTAAATGTTGCGGACGTAAGTTATCATCATTTAATCTGACCTAGATCAATTCATTTAGTTCTTAACCGCCATAACTGGAAACCAAGAACTAATTGTTTAAACACCTGTATTACGTCAAGGTACTTTGTTAAATTTGTGCAAGGAAATTGGCAATCTAATAAAGGAACTTGTGATCTTAACATGCTCAAATGAGATGATTAAGTTAAGAACTGGTGGCGATAAAATCAAACGAACTCATAGATCATATTAACTGAGTTATTGGTTACATTAAAAGTAATATTACAATTCAAATCCCAACATCTTTCTTTACCTGCCTAAACTTAAGTTCATTTTCATTTTATACTTTAAATTGCAAACGTTGTTTCTTTGTTAATTTATTCAACAAACCGATCGTTTTCTATAAGCTTAAAGTAGCATCAATCAAAGACCGTTGTTTTAATCACAATCTCTGTGGATACGATAATACCCAACTTTACTGCAATTGGATCCCTCAAGGATCTGAAAGCTTTAAAAAAGGATATATTAAATTAACGAGAGTACAAACCCATTGCGGAAAAAGCTTTCATCAATTTTGGCGCCATTGCCGGGGATTATGCCAATTAAAACACCACTTTGATTGACTATTTTTAAGCTTTTGTGAATATTGTAACTAACACTTTTTTCTTTTAAGATTATTGTTGTTCTAACCCCTTTGCAAGACTTTGCGATCTTTGTATGCGAAAGAACACTCCTGCAGGTCAACTCTTATTCGACCCCGAAATAGAAAAGACAATCAGGAGAAATCGACGCGAAGCAAGGAGAGCTCAAGCCCTAGCAAAGGCAGTGAAAGAAAAAGAACATTCTTCATCTTCATCTTCTTCTTCTTCAGATTCAGAAAAAATGTTAGAGGCCGGAGGAGGAACTGCTGGAATTGGACAAAGCCAATGCTTTGTCAATTTTATTCCAAGAAACATCATTCGAATGGGGAGAACAACTGGGACACAACGAATGCCACAACTGCAACCAGGTTTGGTCCAATTAATGCATGCTAACCCTTTTGCAGGTTTAGACCATGAAGATCCCTATTCTCATCTCACCAAATTCTATGAGCTATGTGGAACCGCGGCGTTGTCTGAGGCAGATGAAGAGGCAATTTTTCTAAGGCTGTTTCCATTAACTCTGATAGGAAAGGCAAAAGAATGGCTGCTCGACCAACCCCAGACTATTCTTTCCAACTGGGACCAATTAGAAGAAAGATTCTGTTCAAGGTACTTTTCTCAATCGAAATTTATGGACTTAAAAACTGCTATTGCTACTTTTGTACAGGCACCAAACGAAAGCCTGTGTGAGGCATGGGAGCGGTACAAATCAATGTTGAGAAGGTGCCCAAACCATGGATTTGACGTAAGAACACAAATCCATATTTTTAGAAATGGCTTGCAACAACAGCATAAGCTTATGCTGGATGCAGCTGCCGATGGACAGATAATGTCCAAAACTCCAGACGAAGCCATAACTATCATCGAATCCATGTCCCTAACAGACCAACAAGGGCAGTATAGCAGAGGGCCCACAAGGAAAGGATGTATGTTAGAACTGGGCACAAATGATGCCATCTTAGCTCAAAATAGGCAACTACAACAAAAACTGGATGAAATGAAGAAAACGCTAAGTGAGTTGCCGAAACAATGGAAGGAAAGCCAGTCAACCAAAAGACACCAGGTATTCCAATGTGAATTTTGTTTTGGTGATCACCCAACTAGTTACTGTGAGTGCAGGGAAGAGGAAGCGCAGTTTATCAATAATCAACAGAGGCCATACCAGCAATTTCCAAGGAATCAGAATTACCAACCTTGGAGGCAAGAAGCAGGCACGTCTAATAGAGCACCACTTCCCTATCAAAACCAACAATTCCAGCTCCCACATCAGATTCCTACTCAACAACAAACCAACTCTAAGCTGGAGGACACATTTACATAATTTATGCAAATGTCCATGGCCAATCAAAGGAACACAGATGCTTCAATCAAAAACTTGGAGATCCAAGTAGGCCAGTTGGCCAAAGACATGGCATAAATCAAGAAGGGGACATTTTCCGCCAACACCGAGCTCAATCCAAAGGAGTCATGCAAGGCGATCATGACTCGTAGCAGAAAATTGCAGCAACCCCAAAACTCTGAGGTTCGTGACGAGGAAGGTTTAGTTGAAAAAGAGTATGGAAAAGAAAAAGAAAAAAAGAGAAGAGAAGAAAAAGATGAGGAGGAAAAAAATAAAAATGTAAATATAGAAAAAGAAAAAGAAAAAAAGTCAAGGAAAGGAAGAGGAGATGGAAGTCAAGAAAGAAAAGATGCTGATTAAAGAGAAGCCCCTTCCTTATCCAAAAACTCCATCTAAACTTGACAAGGAAAGGAAATTTGCAAAGTTTATGGATATTTTTAAAAGATTACAAATTAATATTCCATTTGCCGAAGCACTAGAGCAAATGCCTACCTATGCTAAGTTTATGAAGGAGTTGTTAACCAAAAAGAGGAAGTATCAAGAAGAGGAGGTTGTACATTTAGGAGAAAATTATAGTGCAATAATTCAGAACTTCATCCCCCACAAATTAACAGATCCTAGGAGCGTCACGATTCCTGTTGTCATTGGGAATGTGTCGGTAGGTAAGGCTCTAATTGATCTAGGAGCCAGTGTCAGTTTAATGCCACTCTCCATGATGAAGAGAGTAGGTGGCATGGAGCTGAAGCCTACTAGAATGTCACTCCAGTTAGCAGATAGATCAATCAAGTATCTACAGGGAGTAGCTGAAGATGTTCTAGCTAAAGTGGATAAATTCTTGATCCCTGCTGACTTTGTAGTGATAGACATTTATGAAGACGCAGAAGTTCCGCTTATTCTAGGAAGGCCATTCATGTGAACGGCAAAGATGGGAATCGATATGGATGAAGGGAAGCTCAAGATCAAGGTCCATGATGATGAAGTGCAGTTCGATATTTTNGATATGGATGAAGGGAAGCTCAAGATCAAGGTCCATGATGATGAAGTGCAGTTCGATATTTTGAGGCTTTACAACATCCAAAGGACAAAGGCCAGTGCTTCCAGATAGATCTACTTGATGAAGCTATAGCAAAGGTTGAACAAAAACCTCAAGAAGTAGATCCTCTGGAAATGGCACTAATAGATAGTTTAGCCCAATTTACTGAGGAAGAGGAGGCCGAAATTGAAGCTTTTCTAATGAGTTTGGAAGCAACCCCTACTCTACCTCAGGAACAAGAAGCACCAGAGGAAATCTAGAGAAAAGCTGATGAAAAGAAAGAAGGTAAGAAACTGGAACTCAAACCTTTACCCCCTAACTTGAAATATGTCTTTTTGCAGGGAAAGGATGAGAAACCAGTGATCATCAGCAACTCGGTGTCTCAAGAAGAAGAAGAACAAGTAATTAAAGTTTTGGAGGAAAATCAACAAGCTCTGGGATGGACCCTAGCTGATCTGAAAGGTATTAGTCCATCTTATTGCATGCATAAAATCCTTATGGAGGACGACTATAAACCAGTAAGGCAGCCGCATAGAAGATTGAATCCGACTATGAAGGAGGTGGTTCGCAAATAGGTAGTAAAACTATTGGATGCAGGTATGATCTATCCAAATTCTGATAGCCCTTGGGTAAGTCCTGTACTGGTAGTACCAAAAAAGGGTGGCATCACTGTAATCTCAAATGATAAAAATGAACTAATCCCAACTAGGACTGTTACTAGTTGGTGCATGTGCATTGATTACAGGAAATTGAATAAAGCCACAAGAAAAGACCACTTCCCACTTCCCTTTATGGATCAAATGCTTGAAAGGCTAGCAGGTCAAGCATATTATTGCTTCTTGGATGGATATTCCGGATACAACCAGATCACTGTTGATCCCAAAGACCAGGAAAAAACCGCTTTTACGTGTCCCTTTGGCATCTTTGCTTATAGAAAAATGCCTTTTGGATTATGTAATGCGCCAGCTACTTTTCAAAGATGCATGCTTGCAATCTTTGCTGATATGATTGAAAAAAGCTTGGAGGTTTTTATGGATGATTTTTCTATCTTTGGATCCTCGTTTGATCACTGCTTGCATAACCTGGACGCTGTGCTAAAAAGATGTGTGGAAACAAACTTGGTTCTAAACTGGGAGAAATGTCACTTTATGGTGACAGAAGGCATTGTGCTCGGACACAAAGTCTCGGCACGAGGCATAGAGGTGGACACAGCAAAGACTGATGTTATTGAGAAACTACCACCCCAGTCAATGTCAAAGGAATCAGAAGTTTCGTCGGTCATGCAGGATTTTACCGGAGATTTATCAAAGACTTCTCCAAAATTGCCAAACCATTAACCAACCTCTTAAACAAGGATACTCCTTTTAATTTTACTGATGAATGTTTATTTGCTTTTGAAACATTAAAATCTAGCCTGACCACTGCTCCCATAATCACAGCACCTGATTGGAATAGTGATTTTGAATTAATGTGCGATGCTAGTGATTATGTTGTGGGAGCTGTTTTAGGTCAGAGGAAAAGCAAAGTATTCCATGCAATACGTTATGCTAGCAAGGTTCTAAATGATGCACAAATTAATTATGCAACAACAGAAAAAGAATTGCTAGCAATAATGTTTGCATTGGAAAAATTTAGGAGTTATTTAATTGGCTCAAAAGTAATAGTTTATACAGACCATGCAGCCATTAAATATCTCTTAACAAAACCTGATAGTAAACCTCGACTAATACGATGGATCCTTTTATTGCAGGAATTTGATCTGGAGATTAAGGACAAAAGTGGAAAAGAAAATTTAGTAGCAGACCACCTTTCGAGATTAAATCATCCGGAGGTAACTATCAAAGAAGGAGAAATTATAGAGGAATTCCCCGATGAGAAGCTGTTCCAAATCAAGGAAAGGCCATGGTTTGCTGACATGGCCAACTATAAGGCAGTAGGAGTAATCCCTGATGATTTGAACTATCATCAGAAGAAGAAGTTTCTCAGGGATGCTACCTATTTCGTCTGGGATGACCCTTATCTATTTAAGCAAGGACCTGACGGTTTACTAAGGCGATGTGTGGCTTTAGACGAAGCCGAGAGCATTTTATGGCACTGCCATAATTCTCTGTGCGGAGGCCATTATAATGGAGAGAAGACTGCCGCAAAAGTCCTTCAATCAGGTTTTTTTCTAGCCTACTCTTTTCAAAGATGCATATCTTTATGTTAAAAACTGTGATGCTTGCCAAAGAACTCTTGGAAATAGCAAGAGGAATGAAATACCTCTACAAAATATAATTGAAGTCGAAGTATTTGACTGTTGGGGCATGGATTTCATGGGACCTTTCCCATCCTCACTAAACAATGAATACATCTTGGTCGCCGTTGATTATGTGTCTAAATGGGTTGAAGCAATAGCAAGCCCGAAGTCTGATGGAAAAACGGTAATTAAATTTTTAAAGAAAAATATTTTTTCCCGTTTTGGCGCACCAAGAGTAATCATAAGTGATGGAGGTTCCTATTTTGTAAACTCACAATTGGCCAAGGCGTTAGAACATTATGGTGTGAGACATAAGGTGGCATCACCTTATCACCCGCAAACTGTAACAACCCAAGTTTTCCCTGCTACTAGAATTCCATTTAATAAATAATTAAGAACGTGTTAATAAGGAAAGGAGGAGATAAAAATAAAATAAAATTCACATATTAAGTTAATATTTCTCGTATTAGCTAAAAATAATAATTTTACGATCTCGTGACGTTTGGTGACGTTCGGGTCAATATTAGGCTATTTGTAGAACTTAAGGGTGACTCAAAGGAGTCTGTAAAATACACTAATAGGAAAATAATGTGAGAATATTTCCAGAAAAATNACTTGCAGGTGAAAAGCGAAAACTCCAATTGCATCAGTTAGAGGAACTTAGGCTGCAGGCATATGAATCCAACAAGTTGTGCAAAGAAAAGGCAAAGAAATATCATGATAACCACATCCTAAAGAGGAATTTTGAAGAAGGTCAACAAGTATTATTGTTCAATTCCAGGTTAAGACTGTTTCCTGGCAAACTAAGGACTAGATGGTCAGGACCTTTCTTGGTAAAAAAAAGTAATGCCTTATGGAGCTGTGGAATTATATGATCCAAAGAACAATGCAACTTGGACAGTTAATGGTCAAAGAATTAAGCCATACTTTGGTACAAAACAAGCTATAGAGGTGCTCTACCTCGATGAACCAAGCTGAAAAGAAACAGGCGTCAAGCTAATGACGTTAAAAGAGCGCTTCCTGGGAGGCAACCCAGAGTTTTACGAGTTTTTATTATATATTATTAAGGTGTAAAATTAATTTTTGTGAACATGGTGAAATTTTGAAATCCTTGAAAAAGGAGTTCCTTAGTTGTTTTGCAGGACTAAAATCAAGAAGGAGAAGAACATGATTCATAAGCTTTTATTTCCTCAACATCTTGAAGCAAGATGAAGTAGCTGAAACAGCTGAAAGGGAGACTTCATCAAGGGAACATACTCACCATGAACAGGGAGCATTTTTAATTTTCTAGCACCTTACTTATTTAATTTCCTTTAATTAGTTAGGATACTTTTTGTTCTTAAGACTTGTTTGTTTTAAAACAATTGAGTATTAGTTTATTTTGCCTGAGATTTGATGCATGACACATATAACAACACATGAATTGAATTGTTCAGTATCCATAATAGACCTTTGTGATTCTTGCATAAATACCTTGAGCATGTTCATATGTATATTTTACTTGTTTTGCATAAACATAACATTGAAGATGTCTTTAATCAAGGAAATAAACCCTAGCCAAGTGAGGGAGTGAGCCATACACTATGTGAGATAGAGAGAATCACCACTGTTTTTACACAATTGAATTTGTTTGAGTCTCTAAATCATGAAAATTGTATGGAAGGAATAGGAAATGATCAAGGCACTCTGTTCTTTAGAATTAAAAACCACTTGGCCAAATAAAACTAACCATGATTAGGAATATCCTTTGTTACCCTTTTGAGCCTAACATGAGAAATTTCTTGGTTGTCACATAGTCCCTAAACCTTAAAAGAAAACAAATGACTTCCCTTAGTTTCTAAATTAAGAGAGCATTCAATTTGGATTATGTGCAAAAATCCAAGTCAGGGGGAAATAAGGATGGAAAAAGTGGGAAAAGTTGAAGAAAAAGAACAAGAAGCAAGCAAAAAAGAAACATTCTATCCCAAAACAAAAAGAAGAAAAATAAAAGGGATAAGAAAAAGGAGAATAAAAGGGTAAGGAAACAAAGAAAAGAATAGGTGAAAAAGAAGATGGTTTTCATTGTTCTCTTAATTAGAAACATTTGTATATCTAGAAAAACCAATTTTCTTTGTAGCCTTGCCACATTACAACCCTTAAAAGTCCTTCTGTGATCCTTGACTAACCATACTATTAGATTGAATTGTGAGGCAGGTAACAAATTTGAATTGTTGTGATCCAATGGTGACAATTGAGCGAAACACTCACCCTAAATTGGTCCACTGACCATTGTGTGCATAAAGATAATTTCCTTGGTGGGAAAGACATTGGATAGAGTGATTTGCTTGTGCTATTCAAGTGATTGTGCATTTGACTTGTTTAAGGTTATTCTAGGTTGTCTCACATGGTCTTAAGCTTAAACTGTTTGAAACTTTTCAATTCATTGCAAATAACCGATTGTTCATAAAGCATCGATCTCTTGTAAAATTCTACTACCTCTTGTTTGAGGACAAACAAGGTCTTAAGTCAGGGGGAGTGATAAGTGCCTAATTTACGTAATTCTTACTAATTAAAATGGCACTTATCCGTTTATGTTTTAACAAATTACCTAAATAAAGTTCTATGTTTTGTAGGTTTACAACATATTATGGAAGATGGATACAAGAATAATAATGAAGATTAATCCCTAGAAGAATAAAGCAAAAGGCAAAAGAGGACAAACGAGCAAAAAGGATGCAATCAGACAGGGTTCGCTCAGCGGATACAAGGATGCGCTCAGCGCTTAAGAGCAAACTGCTCAGCGGTTAAGCCTTACCACTGAGCGGTTATACGTCGGCAGCCGCCTTTGACCCCGCATTAAATGCTCCATCCTGGCACCACTTCAAGCCGCCCTGCAAGCCGCAATAGCATTAATTGAAGTCGCGTAAGAGCCGCCATTTTAGACCTAACCGCTCAGCGGCAGTACCAAACCGCTGAGCGCTCCTCCCCAAATTTTTCCTATAAATAGGAGGGGGGCCGAGGCATTAAGGGCATCTCTCATCCACTCCTCCCCCTTCACCATTTCACTCATTCTCCATACTTTCTTAAGCTAGGGTTAGGTAGGAAATTA
>QANU01035419.1:8481-44719 GCA_003254905.1 Nissolia schottii
CCAAAGCGGACAATATCTGCTAGCGGGTAAGCCGGGCTGTTACAGATGGTATCAGAGCCGGGGCCCGGGCCGGTGTGCCTGCCGGGGGCGGCAGGAGCCCTCCAAGGGGGGTGGGATGTTCCCAAGGTCCCACATCGGTTGGGGAGGTGAACGAAGCATGCCTTATAAGGGTGTGGATACCTCTCCCTAGTAGACGCGTTTTCCCCGGTAAGGGGGGAGAAGCAAAACCGTGAGGCCCACGAGGGGCCAAAGCGGACAATATCTGCTAGCGGGTAAGCCGGGCTGTTACAGGTGCGGCCTGAGACTGGTATTATAGTATTCCGCACCAAGCAGTAAATAGTTGGCTGGGCCTAAAGAAACTGTTCCTTGAAAAATACTTCCTAGCTAGCCAAGTGTCCGCTCTACGGAAGGAAATTTCTGGAATCCAACAAAGACCTGATGAGACCTTAGGAGAATATTGGGAGAGATTCCAAAGTTTGTGCGATATGTGCCCTCACCATGGGTTCACTGACGTACAACTATTGGAACACTTCTATGAAGGTCTAAGTCTCATGGACTGGAAATGGATTGATTCTGCTGCTGGTGGTATTCTAAAGAACAGGAAAACACCGGAAGAAGCCAGACAATTGATCAGTGAAATGGCTGATCATTCTAGATATGAAATGCGAGCTAACCGAAATACCAGAGGAGCATATGAAGTTTCTGTCGACCGCTCAAACAATGAGTACGTGTCTCTCAACGAAAAGGTTGACAAATTAGCAGACATGGTCAGTGTTCTGGCCATGGGACACCAAACTCAAGCGGTATGCTCCCTCTGTCCTGATGGCATCTCTCACTCCCCTGAGCAGTGTCCACTACTCAGGGACGAGACTTCCACAGTTGCGGCCATGTTTCTGGGTAAGCCCGATCAGTCCAACTAGCAGAGGTATGATCCCTACAGCAATACCTATAACTCAGGCTAGAAGGACAACCCGGCGTTTAAGTGGAGTAACAATTCCAATACTCTCAATCCGCAACCGCAACCCAAACCATTCCCTCAACAACAACAAAGAAGATATGTGCCTCCTCCACAGAGGTCACAACAACAATTCCAACCCGCGCCACAACAATAGTTCCATCCCTCTCCATAACTTTCACAAGCTGCCTCTGCATCCAAAATTTCCATGCTACAAGATATGATGAAAATGATGCAGGAGATGCAGGCTTCCCAGAAGAAATACGAGGCTGCCTTGTCAGCAATACAGAATGAAATCCATTCAGACAAGCAGTCACAACCGAGCAGTTCATCCCATCTTCCCTCGCAGACTGTTCCAAATCCCAGAGCAAATGTAAGTGCTATCACTTTAAGATCTGGTACTACTTTGTAGGCACCACAGGTTGAGGATTCTGGAAGCTTTGGCGGTCATGCTGATGAGAAAGAACCTGAAAAGAAAGCTGGAGAAGAAGACTCCAATGGAGACACTGGAGCAGAAGGCTTGAAGCAGACCAAAGAATCTAACAGGTTTCCGGAACCATTGCAGACAGGACAAGCACCTGTCCCACTTCCCTTTCCACACAAAGGTCCCAAACCTAAATCAGCTGCTGCACTTCAGTTAGAAAAGGAATTTTTGGAGACATTCCGGAAAGTAGAGGTGAACGTTCCCTTGCTGGAGGTAATTAGACAAATCCCCATGTATGCAAAGTTCTTGAAGGACTTGTGCACTAACAAGGGAAGGCTGAAGGACACCGCACAAGTCAGCATGGGTGCAAACGTGTCATCTATTATCAAATCCAGCCCATTACCTCCTAAATGCACAGACCCAGGTACGTTTTTAGTTCCTTGTGTCATAGGAAAAAGATTATTTACAAAGGCCTTGGCAGATTTAGGAGCAGCAATCAATGTTATGCCAAAATCCAGCTACCAATCTTTGCACACGGGAACACTCAAGCTGACTGGATTAATTATACAACTTGCCAACCGTAGCACCGCCAGACCAGAAGGTATCTTAGAAGATGTCTTAGTAAAGGTAAACAATTTAATATTTCCCACAGATTTCTATGTATTAGAAATGGAAAATGACATCAATGTAAACCAGCCAACATTAATCTTAGGACGCCCCTTCTTGAAAATTGCACGGGCTAAGATTGATGTACATGCTCGTACATTATCCATGGAATGCGGGGATATGCATGTGCAATTTGGTTTACCTGAAGCTATGTATTACCCTTCGGAAGATCATTCAGTTTTTCAAATTGATGTTATTGACTCTTTAATTTTGGATACTTATGATATATGGGCTGATAAGATGCTAGAATTAACACCCGAGTTTGAATGCCCTAATTGTGATGGAGTTAGTAACTTGTGTTCTGTCTTTAAAGAAATAGGTGAGTCTCTCCAAGAAGGTCTGGGTAATAATTTTGTGAATTCTGAATTTGATGTACTTAATGCATCTCCCGTTTTAGAAGTAAGTGAAGTTGCAGGAACAGACAGTAAAGCAGCATGTCCAGAATTGAAGGTTCTTCCTCCTCATCTCAAGTACACTTTCTTAGGAGAGGATGACTCTCTACCAGTAAGTATAGCAAATGATCTCTCCTCTCAAGAAGAAAAAAATTGGTCGAGGTACTCAAGAAGCATAAGAAAGCTATCGGGTGGACCATAGACGACATTACTGGTATTAGTCCCTCCACATGCACACATAGGATACTTCTGGAGGATGGAGAAAAACCAGTTAGACAACCGCAAAGACGGCTCAATCTACTCATTTAAGATGTTGTGAAAAAGGAAGTAATGAAGCTTTTAAAAGCTGGCATTATCTTTCCTATTTCAGACAGTGAGTGGGTTAGCCCAGTTCAAGTGGTCCCCAAAAAGTCTGGAATTACGGTGGTAAAGAATGAGAATAATGAGCTGATCCCCACTAGAGTACAAAATAGCTGGCGTGTTTGCATTGATTACCGATGCCTCAACAACGCCACTCGCAAGGATCACTATCCCCTGCTCTTCATCGACCAAATGCTTGAAAGACTGGCAGGTAAATCTCATTACTGTTTCCTTGATGGTTATACAGGTTACTTCCAGATTCACATTGCCCCAGAGGATCAAGAAAAGACCACATTCACGTGCCCTTTTGGTACATTTGCCTATCGGAGGATGCCATTTGGACTCTACAATGCACCTGCTACATTCCAATGCTGTATGATGAGTATTTTTTCTGATTTTCTGGAAGATTGCATGGAAGTGTTTATGGATGACTTTACTGTCTTTGGAACATCTTTTGATTCTTGTTTAGAAAGCCTTGCTAGAGTACTTCAACGTTGCATTGAAACTAACCTTGTCCTCAATTATGAAAAATGTCACTTTATGGTTCAACAAGGTATAGTTTTAGGGCACGTAGTCTCGAGCAAAGGAATTTCCGTCGACCCTGCCAAAATAGATGCTATTTCTTCTTTGCCTTACCCTGCATGCGTGCGGGAGATTCGTTCTTTCCTTGGCCATGCAGGTTTTTACAGAAGGTTCATCAAGGATTTTAGCAAAATCGCACATCCCCTTACCTCAATGTTGCACAAAGATACAAACTTTGTTTTTGACGATACGTGCAAGGAAGCATTTGATACCTTAAAGCATGCCTTGACGACAACCCCTATCATTCAGCCGCCAGATTGGGGGTTGCCATTCGAAATAATGTGTGATGCATCTGAACATGCTGTAGGTGTTGTGCTTTCCCAAAGGGTCGGTAAGTTTCCTCATGTCATAGCATATGCCTCAAGGACTTTAGATGCCGTGCAATCTAACTACACCACTACAGAAAAGGAACTTTTAGCCATAGTGTTTGATCTTGATAAATTCTGATCTTATTTGCTTGGATCCAAGGTGGTGGTGTATACAGATCACGCAACTCTAAAGTACCTTCTGAAAAAACCTGAGGCTAAACCAAGGCTTATTAGATGGATGCTACTGCTCCAAGAATTTGATTTAGAAATTAAAGATAAAAGTGGAGCAGAAAACCTAGTAGCAGACCATCTAAGGCGCTTGACGCATATCTCACCCGGTCCATTTCCTCTACGAGATGACTTTCCCGATGATTCCCTGTTAATGATATCTGAAAGACCTTAGTATGCGAACATCGTGAATTACTTGGTCTCTAATAAAGGGCCCCCACATTTTTCAAAGAACCAACTAGCAATGCTAAAAAGCGATGCTAAGTATTATCTATGGGAGGACCCTTATCTATGGAAGATCGGTAGCGACCAAGTAATTAGGCGATGCATTCCAAGCTCAGAATTTGAGTCCATTCTCAAATTCTGTCATACGTTTGCAAGTGGTGGCCACTTTGGACCACAACGCACAGCAAAGAAAGTCTTAGACTCAGGATTTTATTGGCCTTCATTATTTAAAGATGCATATGAATTCTGCAAATCCTGTGAACAATGCCAAAGAATAGGTAACATTACTTGGAAAAATGAAATGCCCCAACAACCATTATTATTTTGTGAAGTCTTTGATGTATGGGGAATCAATTTCATGGGCCCATTTCCTGTTTCTCATGGTTATACTTATATCCTATTGGCTGTAGACTATGTATCTAAATGGGTTGAAGCAATTGCCACTAGGACTAACGATGCTGCTGTAGTTGTGTCCTTTGTTCGGTCAAATATCTTTTGCAGGTTTGGAATACCGAGAGCAATTGTTAGTGACCAGGGGACCCACTTTTGCAATCGGCACATGGAGGCTTTGCTCCGCAAATACGGGGTTGTTCATAGGGTATCTACACCCTACCATCCCCAAACAAACGGGCAAGCTGAAATATCTAACCGGGAAATAAAGGGGATCCTGGAGAAAATGGTCAAGCCCAACAGAAAGGACTTGTCACTGTGATTGGATGATGCTCTTTGGGCATATAGGACCGCATACAAGACTCCTATCGGGATGAGTCCCTTTCGATTGGTATTTGGCAAGCCTTGCCACTTGCCAGTAGAACTGGAGCACCGAGCTTATTGGGCTGTAAAACAATGCAACATGGATTTAGAGCAAGCAGGGAGCCACCGGAAGTTACAACTTCAACAATTGGAAGAACTCTGGTTGGACGCGTATGAGAACTCCCTGCTCTACAAAGAAAAGACCAAGCTGTTCCATGATAAGAACATTATACTCAAATCTTTTCAAGAAGGGTAGTTGGTGTTGCTTTACAACTCCTGGCTCAAACTTATGCCTGGGAAGCTCCGATCAAGGTGGGACGGTCCCTATGTGATTACCAAGGTACACCCGTATGGTAAAATTGAGATCAAGGATCCAAAGACTGCTAGTACGTTCGCAGTCAACGGACACCGCCTTAAACCGTACCACGACACTGCTGGGAATCTCCAAGAGGAAGTGGAGGTTCAATTTCTTGCCATTCCATGACCAAGGAAGCTGCTATCAACGTCCAACTTAAGGACGATAAAATCGCTCAGCGATGGTACTTAATCGCTGAGCGATCCTGTCGAACCTTGGCCTATAAATAGGAGGCCAAGGCTTTCACTTAGAGCATCACCTTCCATCACCTCTTCCCTCATTCTCTTCCACCATTCACCCTAGTTCTCCTAGGCTGAAAACTCCACCTTTTCCTTTCATATTTCTCCACTTTTTACATTTCTCTTTTGAGAACTTTAGGTTTATGTTAGTAAGTGCTTTGTAGAAGCCTTTTTCCCTTCAAGAATTGTAGCGAAGCTCTGCCAAATTTAATCCAGGTTCTATTGTTCCAATTTTCCATTTCATTTACTCTTTTCAGTTTCATTTACTCTTTCCATTGTCATTTACTCTTTCCTTCTCTTTATTTACTCTTTTCGTTTCTTTACTTGTTATGAGTTTTAATCCTCCAATCATGGAGGAGTACTTTCTTAATATCTTGCATGCGCTAACACTAGATTAAAGATTAATTTGAGGTCTTGCGCTTAATAATTATGCATGAATCGTTCCACCCTTAATTAATAATATAGCGATTGCATGTTATTAGTTAAGGCTAAATCTAAGTTAATGAATCTTGACGATTGTATGATTTATTAACCTATGCTTAAGGAACTTTTGGAGAACTAATCAGATTTGATTAAGTTGTGCAATTGGTGCTTAAATTAATATGGGTCTTAATGCTGAGATCTTGGTTTTAATACCTGTATTAACAAATGCTTAAGGAATTGACGATCGTAGTTTATTAAGTGAATTGCATATTAGTTAGAGATTTCAACTAATAAACAACATCTCCTTTCATGAATAATTAATCAGGAACCAATGAGAATTAATCCTTGATCTAGTAATGCCGTATGCAGGATATTGCTTTTATCATCATTGTCTTACTCTCATTTTAATTGCTCTTTATTCATCAAAACAAAACCCCTCCGATTTACTTAACTATTGATTGGTTCTAAATTGCTTGTTTGGGAAACGACATAGGTTAACCCCCTTTACTACGTTTTTGGGGTTTTCTTGGTTTATAAATTATTATTTGATCGTGCGCTAAAATCTAACGACGTTTTGGTGTGCGTCAGTAGGTTTGGATCATGAGGATCCATATGCTCACTTGACAAAGTTCTATGAACTCTGTGGGACCGCGGGAATGTCCGAGGCCGACGAAGAATCAATCTTTTTGAGAATGTTCCCCCTGACCTTGATTGGAAAAGCTAAAGAATGGTTGCTTGATTAGCCACAAAATATGTTGTCAAACTGGGATCAATTGGAGGAAAAGTTTTGTGCCAGGTACTTTTCTCAATCTAAATTTATGGATTTGAACACTGTAATTGCTACATTTGTGCAGGCACCCGGAGAAAGTCTCTGTGAGGCCTGGGAAAGATACAAATCCATACTGAGAAAGTGCCCTAATCATGGGTTCGATGCGCGCACACAAATCCATATCTTCCGCAACGGACTCCAACAACAGCACAAACTGATGCTTGATGCTGCAGCCGGTGTACAAATAATGTCCAAAACTCCTGAAGAAGCTATATCCATTATTGATTCCATGGCCTTGATAGATCAATAAGGCCAATTCCATAGAGGACCTAGGAGAGGAGGAGTGCTTGAGCTGGGACCCAAAGATGCCTTGCCCAACACAAGCAACTCCAACAACAAATGGACGAGGTGAAGAAGGCCCTAAGCGAGTTGCCAAAGCAAATTAGAGAGGCCTGCGATGCACAAAGGCAACAAGTATTTCAATGTGAAATTTGTAGTGGTGATCACCCGTCTGTGATTTGTCATTTTAGGGAAGAGGAGGTTCACTTCCTTGATAACCAGCAAAGGCCACCCTATCAAAACAACTTCCAAAGGGGGTCAAATCAAAATTTCCAACAACCATGGAGGCAAGAGGCCGGACCCTCATTTAACAAAGCTCTGCCATAGCCATACCAACCACCCCGTCCCTATCACAATCAGCCACCAGTTTATCCAAGTTCCAAAATAGAGGAAACGTTTAATCAATTTATGCAACAATCAATGATTAATCAAAAGAATAACGAAGCCTCTATTAGGAACTTGGAAATACAACTGGGACAATTGGCTACTGATATGGCGGAGTTGAAGAAAAGAAGATTTACAGCCAACCCGGAGCTAAACCCAAAGGACTCTTGCCATGGGAGGAGGACTGATGATGAGGAGGAGAGTTAAAAAGAAAAAGGCGTCGAGCTACCGACGTTAAACAAGCGCTGTCTGGGAGGCAACCTAGCATTTTGTGAGTTTTCTTATTTTAGTAGTTTATTAATTTTAAAGGTTAATTAATTTAAGGTTTTAAGAATATTTTTAAAATATGGTGAAAAAGCATTAAAGGTATTTAAATCATGTAATTTGGTTTTAAATTTGGAAGTGCTATTTCTTTTCAATTAAGCTAAACTTGAAGCATTTTTTATTTCTAAACCTAATGACAGATTTTTAAACCTTTTAAACCTTTTAAACCTTAATATGTTTTATTTTGAATTCATTGTGGGAAATTCTGTCCACAATAAGTGGGAATTTCAGTCCACACTAGTGGGAAATTTTGACCACTTGAGCGGGAAGTTCTGTCCACAATTGTAGGGAATTCTGTCTACAACAAGGATTCAAAATAAAAACACAATCTCTCTAATGCTACTTGGAAGAAAGGAAATTTTCTTTGATTGTTTTTGCAGGCCGAAAAACAACCAATGGAGTTTCCTAAAACAACAAAAGAGAGACACACTTCTAGAGGACGAAGAGCATGATTCCTCAATGAGGATGAGCTTCTATCTCCTCACACATTTAAAGCGAGATGAAGTAGCCTAAACAAGACAAAAAGGAGGCTACATGAAGGCTACTTCAAGACATTCACCGTGAACAGGGAGCACTTTAATTTTCTAGAACCTTACTTAATTAATTTCCTTAGTGACCTTTTGTCCTTAAGACTTGTTTGTTTAAAAACAAAGTAGTAGTTTATTTTACTTGGTTTGATGCATGAACACATATATCATGAATTAACTTGTTTCAGTGTCTATAATAGACTTTGTGAATACATACATAGATACCATAAACATGCTCATATGCATCTATCTACTTGTTTGCATAAACATAACCTTGAAGATGTTTTGAAATCAAGGAAATTAACCCCAAACTTTTGTGAGGGAGTGAGCCATACACTTAGTGAGAAGAGAGAATCACCATTGTTTTTACACAATTGAATTTGTTTGAGTCTCTAATTCTAGTGATTGTATGGAAATAATAGGAGATGATCAAGGCATTCTATTCATTAGAATTGAAACCCACTTGGCCAAATAAAACTAACCCTTATTTAGGAATATCCTTTGCCACCCCTTTTGAGCCTAACATGAGAAAATTTTCCTTTCATAATCCCCGAGCCATAAAAAGAAGAAACAATGCTATCCCTTAATATCCGGAATTAAGAGAGCATTCAAATTGGATTATGTGCAAAAATCTAAGTCAGGGGGAGGTAAGGGTGAGCCAAAGTGGAAGAAACAAAAGATAAAAAGAACAGACACAAAAAGAAACATTCTATCCCAAAACAAAAAGAAGAAAAAGACAAAGGGATAGAGGAAAAAGAAAATCAGGAGAAAAGGGTTGAGAAGAAAAAGAAAAAGAAAGATTGCTAAAAAGGAACAAGTGACAACAAGAAGTTGGTTTTCAAAGTGCTCTCTTGATTGTAATTGTTGCATATCTAGAAAAACCAATTTTCCTTGTAACCTGACCCCATTACAACCTTTAAAAGTCCTTTGTGATCCTTGCATGACCATACTCTTGTATTGAATAGTGAGACAGGTAACAAATTTAAATTGCTGTGATTCAATGGTGATATTGAGCGAAAACACTCACCCTAAATTGGTCCACTGACCATTGAGCGATAAATGATAATTTCCTTGGTGGAAAAGACATTGGATAGAGTGATTTGTTATGGCATTCAAGTAAGTGTGCATTTGACTTGTTCAGGTTATTCTATGGTGTCTCACAGGTCACAGGTCTCAAGCTTAAATTTCTGAAACATTTAATTCATTGCAATAAACAAATGTTCATAAGCATTAACCTCTTGTAAAATAATTCTACTACCTCTTATTTGAGGACAAACAAGGTTTTAAGTCAGGGGGAGTGTTAAGTGCCCAATTTTCGCAATTTGCTCATTTAAAAAGGCACTTATTTGCTTATGTTTTAAACAATTATCTAACTTAAACTCCCATATTTTGTAGGTTTTAAATATATTTTAAAGAATGGATGCAAACATAATTTATGAAGAATAATCCCATAGAAGAATGAAGAAAAAGGCAAAAGCGGAAAAGAAGTTAAAAGAAGAAATTAGCAAAAGACTGCTCAGCGCCAAAGACAAGAACCGCTCCGCGGAAAAGTATTTACCGCTCAGCATCCGCGGAACAACCGCTCAGCGGTACAACCTTTATCGCTCAGCGAAAGTACGTCGGCAGCAACTTGCACGCGACACATTTATTGTGCCAGCTAGAGCCAGCCTGGCACCGCCCTGCCACGTCAGCACTGCCCTGCAAAAGCTGCCGGAGCATTTATTACTCTGCGTAAAGGGATAATCCGCTCAGTGATAAAAGCGCCGCTGCTCAGCGAATAAGCTCTCACTGCTCAGCGAAGGTACCAATACCGCTGAGCGATGGACACAGAATTTGCCTATAAATAGGAGGGCCGAGCCACACTTCAAACCATCCTTCCTTCCCCCCCCCCCAAACTTCATTCTTCCACATTTCTGTTGTATTTTTTAGCTTAGGTTAGGTTAGGCACAAAGACGAGGCTTGCGAACGAGCCGGGAGAATTGAGGAAGCTCGACGAAGCCGTGGCCATGATAGCGTGGTAACGTGTCATGGTAAGCATCTAAACCTTACCTCCGAGATACTCTTGTAAGATGGATTCCTAATCCTCTTTTTGTTGGGATTTTGGTCATTATTGTAGTTTGCTTGTATCCATGTAACTATTGCATATGAATCTATCCTTTTCTTATGAATTGCTTGAATGGTTTTATGCTTAATGCTAGTCTTTGCTTAGTGTTTTTGATTCTTGATTTGGGATTTAGTTGCATGAACGACAGTTATACTAATTAAATCATAACCAAGTTAAGATCAACATCATTATACTTAACTAGATTCTAGACTTGAACGTTGTGAACGAGAGTTACAACCATTAGAGTTGGAACTAAACCATTTCATCTAATCTTGTTGCCATAACTGGAATAAAGGTTAACCATTTTAACATCTGGATTAATACTGGCATACTTTGTTAAGCTTGTGTGCGAAAGTGACAGTTTAACAAAGGAAACCTGTGATCTTGTCATGCGCGAAAGTGATGACAAGTTAAGAACTGGTGGCGGGCAATCAATTGATAGTTCTATGTAATAAGTAACTGGATGCATGAAACTATGATGTGATTAAAATTCCCAACAAGCTCCGGAACTACCTCTGATTTGTTTCCTATTTACTTTTTATGTTGTTTATTTACATATTTTAATTATCAACAATTTATCAAATCCTTCACTCCATTGTTTAATTAAACGAACTCAAGAATGGTATTTTTGCAACTCTCTGTGGATTCGACTATACCCGACTATACTGCAATTGGATCCCTTGTGGATCCGAAAGCCGTAAAGTAGGTATATATTTAATTTGAACGACAAAAGCGCAGACAAGCTTTCTACGAACTTGGCACAGTTGTGACAAAACCTAAGCTGTGTCAAGATCGGAGAAAGTGGTTAAATATGCTTTCATCAGATTGCTTGGATTGTTTGGTATTCATATTTTAATTTCTTTTATGATAATTTAAAATTTTCAAACTCTATAAGAAAGGGAAATTAATGAAGGTACATGACGACTTCAAAAATAAATACTACAATGTAATGCACGTAATTGCAGTGTTGCCTTAGCTGCTGTATTGGTTGAGAAATAGAAGAAAGAAGTGTTTTTTAATGAAAGTAGAAATAAAGAAAGACAATAAAACTTGTACATCAAAACAAACATCCATCTAGTATATGCTATAAAGCAAATTTGTTAATAGTATGCCGAAAAACATTGTAAATGGGGTGAAAGTTGAAAACCGCCTTAGTGTACACTGCACACAATATTCTGGGCAATGTGAGATTCAGATTCAACAATAATAATCCATGTAACTCTCATGAATTCTGTGGCAATCGAATCCGTAACTGATTACGCCTTTAATTCCTTCCCGTTCGGTGGCAACTCAATCACGGATTTTGTGGCATTCAAATCCATAACTTCCCTATCATTTGGGAATTTAAGTTGTGGTGGTTAAATTTACCAAATTAAGTTGCAATGATTAATCAATTACTATATATATATATATAGCTATAAATACTGATATATGTAATTGATTTATAATAGAAAGCTTTTGCATTTTTTTATTTTTATTTTGTTAGTACCCACTGATTATTTTAATATACCATATATTATATATTCTCAATATTGTAGTAATTTGCTTCTAATAATGCTTTATGTCTATTATGTTGCACTTGACCTTGAGAATTATTATTATTTGTTATATTGTGCAATATTTCTTTGAGAATTTATGATATATGTGTATCTAGATAAATATTGTTGGATATTTTACATGGTTATATTGTTATATTGTCCAGTTCTATGGTTGCCAACTTTACAAATTTAATATCTACCTCTGCCTTTTCTTCATTTCCCTCATGCAGTGACTGCAAGCGAAGCTCTCTTAAACGGTGCATGCGGGGCTTCCCTGTGTTGCCCTTTAACCACACCGCTACTTTCGAGTCGATATCCAGAAACTCCAAGTTCGAGATTACCTATATGGAGAGAGACAAATGGGATGTGCGTAACTATTAGGTTATTGATTTGCATTTCTATATGTTGAGAAAGAAATTCTTAGATGTTATTAGAATAAACATTTTGAATGACTTTACATTTGGTGTTTATACAATGTTCTAAGATCTTTTGAGAGTAACTTAGATAAGTCATGTATGAGGATTCTACAAAGTAGAAGAATAATTTTTAAATTTTTCATTACACTGATTAAAGTGATTGAAGGAGATTTATTTGATACATTAAATAAGTACAACTGTCAAAGGAAGAACCAACAGATTTTAAGATTTATTAGATACATTTACGCCCACGCATGCATATACATATAAATAGAAATATCCATTATAAAAAAATAAATAGAAAAATCCAAAGCAAATCTCCTAGAATAGTAACTACTCAAACCACTTGAAGTTTCAATCACCATGTCACTGAAATAAAGGAAAATAAGAATGATCAAAACAGATAGCAATTTTCCATGAAAGTTTTTCTTTAGGTACTCTCAAATTTGTATGAAGGTACTCGTATTTTTTTATAATTGACGATTTAATTACAAATTTAAAACAAGTAATTTGAGTTATATTAACTAGTGTATCTAGACAAGAGAAAGCTCAATCTATATGCCAGAATCAGAAGTGTCAAACTCACTTATTATAAAATTATTAGTTGCCCGCCATCAGTTCTTAACGTGTCATCACTGTCGTGCATGACAAGATCACAGGTTTCCCTTGTTAAACTGTCACTTTCGCACACGAGCTTAACAAAGTACGCCAGCATTAATCCAATTGTTAAAACGGCTAAACTTTATTCCAGTTATGGCAACAAGATTAGAAGAAATGATTTAGTTCCAACTCTAATAATTGTGACTTTCGTTCGCAACGTTCAAGTCTAGAATCTAGTTAAGCATAATGATGTTGATCTTAACCTGGTTATGATTCAATTAACATAACTTTCGTTCATGCAATTAAATCCTAAATCAAGAATCAAGACATTAAACAAAGACTAGCATTAAGCATAAAACCATTCAAGCAAATCATAGAAAAAGATAAATTCATATGTAAAAGTTACATGGATACAAGCAAGCTACAATAGCAATCAAAATCCCAACAAAAAGAGGGTTAGCAACCCATCTTACAAGAGAATCTTGGAGGCAAGGTTCACTTACCATGACACGTGCTCACGCCGTCATGGCCATGGCTTCGCCAAGCTTCCTCGATCTCCGGCTCCTTCACAAGCCTCGTCTTTGTTCCTAACCTAACCTAAACTAAACTAAGCTTTGAAAGTACAAAAGAAAGGTGGAAGAAGTGAAGAATGGAGGGGGATTGAAGATGGAATGGTTCGTATGAGCCTCGGCCTCCTCTATTTATAGGCAAAACTTGGGGTCCATCGCTCAGCGGGTTTGGTACCATCGCTGAGCGATAAGCTCTGAGTCGCTGGGCGGCGGCGCTTAATCGCTGAGCGATTGTACTTTTACGCGTCTTCATTAAATGCTTGGCAGCTTTTTGCAGGCGGTGCTGACGTGGCACGCGGCTATTGGCTGGCTCCAGCTGGCTCAATGATGGCGCCGGTGCAAGTGGCTTGCCGACTTAAGTTCGCTTAGCGATAAGTGTTATATCGCTGAGCGATTCTTCTCAAAGCGCTGAGCGATACATTGTTAATCGCTGAGCGATGCCTCGTCCAGAATCTTCTCTTTAAGCTCTTTTCCAATTCTGCCCTTTTCTTCCATTCTTCATGGGATTATCCTTTAATTAGGCTGCTTGCATCCATCCTCAAAATATATTTTAACATCCTACAAAATAAGGGGAATTCATTAGATAATTCTTTAAAAAGTTTGCAGATAAGTGCTCTTTTGATATGTCAAAATTGTATAAATTGGGCACTTATCACTCCCCCTGACTTAAGACCTTGTTTGTCCTCAAACAAGAGGTAGTAGAATCATTTTACAAGGGATCGATGCTTATGAACATCCGGTTAATGCAATGAATTGAAATGTTTTAACTTGAGACCTTGTGAAACATAAAAGAACCTGAACACGTCAAATGCATAATTACTTGTATAGCATAAGAAAATCACGCTATCCAATGTCTTTTCCACCAAGGAAATTATCATTATGCACACAACGGTCAGTGGACCGATTAAGGGTGAGTGTTTCCTCTCAATATCACCATTGAATTTAACAATTTAAGGGATATCCTCATGTTAGGCTCAAAAGGGGTGGCAAAGGATATACCTAGTTAAGGGTAGGCTTTATTTGGCCAAGTGGGTGTAAATTCTAAAGAACAAAATGCCTTGATCATTTCCTATTATTCCCATACAATTATCAAAATTAGAGACTCAAACAAATTCAATTGTGTGAAAACAATGGTGATTCTCTCTATCTCACTAAGTGTTTAGGCTCACTCCCTTACTAGGTTAGGGTTAATTTCCTTAGTTAAAAAAAACATCTTCAAGGTTATACTTATGCAATCAAATAGATAAATGCATATTAACATATTCATGGTATCTATGTATGAATCACAAAGTCTATTATGGATATTGAAACAAGTCAATTCATGATATATGTGTTCATACATCAAACCAAGTAAAATGAACTACTACGTTGTTTTTAAACAACAAGTCTTAAGCACATATTAAACTACTAAGAAATTAATTAGTTAAAGAAATTAATTAAGTAAGGTGTTAGAAAATTAAAATTGCTCCCTGTTATGGTGAATGTCTTGAAGTAGCCTTGTTGATTGTAGTTTTTTCGTAGTTGTTCAAGCTACTTCATCTTGCTTTAATGTTTTGAGGAGATAGAGGCTTATCCTCCTTAGGAATCATGCTCTTCGTCCTCCAGAAATGTGTCTCTCTTTTGGTGTTTATAGGAACTTCATTGATTGTTCTTCAGCCTGCAAAAACAATTAGAAAGAACTTCCTTTCTTCCAAGTAGCATTAGAGAGATCATGTTTTATTTTGAATCCTTGTTGTAGACAGAATTTCCTACAATTTTGCGGTCAGAATTCCCCGCTTAAGTGGTCAGAATTTCCCACTAATGTGGACAGAATTTCCCACAATGGTTTTATGGATAAAATATCTTAAGGTGCTTTTTGAAAAGATTCTTTAAAATTTCATTTCTTAAATAAATAAGAATCCTTTTTCCAATTAAATCATGTGCACCTTTTTTAAACAAGTGTAAAGGTCAAAAATCAGTGATTAAGTTTGAAATCAAAGTGCTTCAATTTAAGCTTAATTGAAGAAGATTAGCACTTTCAGATTTTAATCCTAATTACATGATTTATACAGCCCTTTTATTTCTTTTTCACCATAGAAAAAATATTTTAACACCTTAAAATTAATTATCCCTGAAATTAATAAACTACTAATTAATAAAAACTTACAAACTTTTGGGTTGCCTCCCAGACAACGCTTTGTTTTACGTCGTTAGCCCGACGCATTTCTCTTCTAGCTCTCCTCCTCATCATCAGCTCTTCTCCCATGGCAAGAGTCCTTGGGGTTCAGCTCCGTATTGGCCATGAATCTTTTCTTTTTCAGCTCCGCTATATCAGTAGCCAATTGCCCCAGTTGTGTCTCCAAGTTCCTAATAGAGGCTTCGTTATTCTTTTGATTTATCATCGATTGTTGCATAAATTGATTGAACGTTTCCTCTATTTTGGAACTGGAGTGCACGGGTGGTTGGTTCTGATATGGGCGGGGTGGTTGATATGGCTGTTGCGGGGCTCTGAATGATGGTCCAGCTTCTTGCCTCCATGGCTGATTAAAATTTTGATTCGGCCCCCTTTGGAAATTGTTTTGATAGGGTGGCCGTGGCTGGTTTTCAAGGAACTAAACCTCCTCTTCCCCTGAAATGACAAACACTAGACGGGTGATCGCCATTACAAATTTCACATAAAAATACTTGTTGCCTTTTAGATTCTCGGGCTTCCTTAATCTGCCTTGGCAACTCGTTTAGGTCCTTTTTCACCTCGTCTATTTGCTGCTGGAGTTGCTTGTTTTGTGCAAGTATGGCATCATTTGTTCCAAGCTCAAGCACTCTTCCTCTTCTAGAGCCTCTGTTGAACTGGCCTTGTTGATCTGTTAAGGCCATGGAATCAATAATGGAGATTGCTTCCTCCGGTGTTTTGGACATGATTTGTCCATCGGCAGCAGCATCCAGCATCAGTTTGTGCTGTTGTTGGAGTCTGTTGCGGAAGATGTGAATTTGTGTGCGTGCATCGAACCCATGATTCGGACACTTTCTCAGCATGGATTTATATCTCTCCCAGGCCTCACAGAGACTCTCTCCGGGTGCCTGCACAAATGTAGCAATAGCAGTTTTTAAATCCAGAAACTTAGATTGAGAAAAGTACCTGGCACAAAACTTTTCCTCCAACTGATCCCAGTTTGACAGTATATTTTGTGGTTGATCAAGCAACCACTCCTTAGCTTTTCCGATCAATGTTAGGGGAAACATCCTTAGAAAGATTGATTCTTCATCGGCCTCAGACATTCCCGCGGTCCCACAGAGTTCATAGAATTTTGTCAAATGAGCATATGGATCCTCATGATCCAAACCTGCAAAGGGATTAGCATATAACAATTGAACCAAACCAGGTTGCATCTGAGGTTGTCGTTGAGCTCCAGTAGTCCTGCTCATGCGAATAATGTTTCTAGGGGTGAAATTTACAAATCCCCTATTGACACTGGCTCCTGTGTCGGTGCCAGCTGCACCAGCTCCAGTTGTTTCGGCCATGGTTTCTTCTTGGTCTGTGGAAGAAGTTGATGATGTCGTTGTCTCTTGCTTTTTTCTTTCTTTGGCTACGTGCTCTTTCTTCTTTTTCCTATTCTTCCTTGAAGTAGCTTCAATCTCAGGATCAAATAATAAGGATTCTTTTCAAGTCTTACCTCGCAATTGCTAAGAAATCACACTAGCCAAATAAGATTAAAACAAGAGTTCACAAAAATAAAGGAAAGTTTACAAAATAACAAAAATAAGAACTATACAATATATGACAAATATTCACAATTGTTTAACTAAACAAAACTCAAGCGATGTAATTTTGACGCAACTCCCCGGCAACGGCGCCAAAATTTGATGAAAGCCTTTTTAACCACTTCTTAGAATCTTGGCACAGCTTAGGTTTGTCACAACTATGCCAAGTTCAAAGAAAGCTTATCTGCGCTTTAGTCGTTTCAAATTAAATATTTATATACATACCTACTTTAAGGCTTTCAGATTCCAAAGGAATCCGTTTGCAATATAGGGTATGGTCGATCCCACAGGGAGTTGTAAAATTACTGTTCTTGAGTTTGTTCAATTAAACAATAAGGTGAAAGATTTGATAATTTGTTCAATAATTAAAATAAGTAAATAAGCGACGTAAAATAAATAGGAAACAAAGCAGAGGTAGTTCCGGAGCTTGTTGGAAATTTTAATTACATCATAGTTTCATGCATCCAGTTACTTATTACATAGAACTATCATTTGATTGCCCGCCATCAGTTCTTAACGTGTCATCACTTTCGTGCATGACAAGATCACAGGTTTCCCTTGTTAAACTGTCACTTTCGCACACGAGCTTAACAAAGTACGCCAGCATTAATCCAAATGTTAAAACGGCTAATCTTTATTCCAGTTATGGCAACAAGATTAGAAGAAATGATTTAGTTCCAACTCTAATAATTGTAACTTTTGTTCACAACGTTCAAGTCTAGAATCTAGTTAAGCATAATGATGTTGATCTTAACCTGGTTATGATTCAATTAACATAACTTTCGTTCATGCAATTAAATCCTAAATCAAGAATCAAGACATTAAACAAAGACTAGCATTAAGCATAAAACCATTCAAGCAAATCATAGAAAAAGATAAATTCATATGTAAAAGTTACATGGATACAAGCAAGCTACAATAGCAATCAAAATCCCAACAAAAAGAGGGTTAGCAACCCATCTTACAAGAGAATCTTGGAGGCAAGGTTCACTTACCATGACACGTGCTCACGCCGTCATGGCCATGGCTTCGCCAAGCTTCCTAGATCTCCGGCTCCTTCACAAGCCTCGTCTTTGTTCCTAACCTAACCTAAACTAAACTAAGCTTTGAAAGTACAAAAGAAAGGTGGAAGAAGTGAAGAATGGAGGGGGATTGAAGATGGAATGGTTCGTATGAGCCTCGGCCTCCTCTATTTATAGGCAAAACTTGGGGTCCATCGCTCAGCGGGTTTGGTACCATCGCTGAGCGATAAGCTCTGAGTCGCTGGGCAGCGGCGCTTAATCGCCGAGCTATTGTACTTTTACGCGTCTTCATTAAATGCTTGGCAGCTTTTTGCAGGGCGGTGCTGACGTGGCACGCAGCTATTGGCTGGCTCCAGTTGGCTCCAGCTGGCTCAATGATGGCGCTGGTGCAAGTGGCTTGCCGACTTAAGTTCCCTGAGCGATAAGTGTTATATCACTGAGCGATTCTTCTCTAAGCGCTGAGCGATACTTTGTTAATCGCTGAGCGATGCCTCGTCCAGAATCTTCTCTTTAAGCTCTTTTCCAATTCTGCCCTTTTCTTCCATTCTTCATGGGATTATCCTTTAATTAGGCTGCTTGCATCCATCCTCAAAATATATTTTAATATCCTACAAAATAAGGGGAATTCATTAGATAATTCTTTAAAAAGTTTGCAGATAAGTGCTCTTTTGATATGTCAAAATTGTATAAATTGGGCACTTATCATCCTCCCGGCCGTTTAGGAGATCTCTAAGTGAGCATGCATACTAAAATCCTATTGATTATTATTATTATCTTGGCCAAGGATCTTGAACGGCTTTATCTAGATTACTATGTGATCAGGGAACTAGTCTTGTTTATCTAGTTCTCGCACTTTCTACTCTTAACCATCGCAACACAATCACATAAACATGTATGCTGACAGACACAACTGATCATCACGCATATGTTGCGCGGTAAACCTTCCACCATGCTTGCCAAGCACGGGACGTTTCATAGTATCTATGCAAGGGGTCATCATGCTGATAGGGCATGGATTTCAATGCATGTCCTCATATCATTCATCATAACTCTTCCTGTGTCCCAGTACTCCCTCATACACCTTAGGACAATCGTCCCCATGGTGGTGTACGGCCTGCCTTTTCTGTCTGTTTCCCGGGCAAACATGACTCCACCCCCTTCTCAAGTGGTGAGGGGCCGCCTCTTGGCTAAGCCGGAAGCGGATCATATCATAAACATACTCATCACATCATAATCCATTCATTTTTCTATCACATGTTGATAAATGCCCAAAACACGCAATTTTCATCATTCAAAAAGGCATTTATTTGTTTATATTTTAACAAATTATCTGATGAACTCCCCATATTTTGTAGGTTTTAAATATATCTTGAAGATAGATGCAAGCAGAAATAATTAAGAAGAATCCCATGAAGAATGGAGAAAAAGGCAAAATAGGAAAAAGAGCTTAAAGGAGCTACCAGGCGTGAAGACCGCTCAGCGGTGAATGAAGTTCGCTCAGCGCATAGAAGCAGAATCGCTCAGCGGTTAAGAGCTTATCGCCCAGCGACCAAGAGGAGAACCGCTCAGCGATGGTACCTGTATCGCTCAGCGAAAGTACGTCAGCAGCAACTTGCACGCGGCGCATTTATTGCGCCAACTGGAGCCAACCTGGCGCCGTCATGCCACGTCAGCGCCGTCCTGTAAAAGCTGCCGAGCATTTATTACTCCGTGTAACAAGTACATTCGCTTAGCGATAAAGCTTCACCGCTCAGCGAAGAAGACCTAATCGCTCAGCGGTTGTACCCAAACCGCTGAGCTCCCAGACTTTGCCTATAAATAGGGAGGCCGAGGCACATTGAAGATCATCCAATCCACCCTCCACTCTTCACTTCTTTTACATTTTTCTTAAATTTCAAAGCTTAGTTAGTTTAAGTTAGATTAGGAACAAACACGAGGCTTGTGAAGGAGCCGAGAGATCGAGGAAGCTTGGCAAAGCCATGGCCATGATTGCGTGAGTACGTGCCATGGTAAGCGCCTAAACCTTGCCTCTGAGATTCTCTTGTAAGATGGATTCCTAATCCTCTTTTTGTTGGGATTTTGATCATTATTGTAGTTTACTTGTATCCATGTAACTATTGCATATGAATCTATCTTTTTGTTATGATTTGCTTGAATGATTTTAGACTTAATGCTAGTCTTTGCTTAATGTTTTGATTCTTGATTTGGGACTTAGTTGTATGAACGACTGTTATACTAATTAAGTCATAACCAAGTTAAAATCAACATCATTATGCTTAACTAGATTCTAGGCTTGAAGGTTGTGAATGAACAGTTACAACCATTAGAGTCGGATCGAAATCATTCATCTAGCCTTGTTGCCATAACTGGAATAAAGGTTTGCCGTTTTATCATCTGGATCATTGCTGGCATACTTTGTTGAGCTTGTGTGCGAAAGTGACAGTTTAACAAAGGAAACCTATGATCTTGTCATGCGCGAAAGCGATGACAAGTTAAGAACTGATGGCGAGCAATCAAATGATAGTTCTATGTAATAAGTAACTGGATGCATGAAACTATGATGTGATTAAAATCCCCAACAAGCTCTGGAACTACCTCTGATTTGTTCCCTATTTACTTTTTATGTTGTTTATTTACATATTTTAATTATTAAACAATTATCCAATCCTTCACTCCATTGTTCAATTAAACAAACTCAAGTATGGTATATTTGCAACTCTCTGTGGATTCGACTATACCCGACTATACTGCAATTGGATCCCTTGTGGATCTGAAAGCCGTAAAGAAGGTATATATTTAATTTGAACGACAAGAGCACATAGAAGCTTTCGATGAGCTTGGCAAGGTTGTGAAAAAACCTAAGCTGTGTCAAGATTCGAGAAAGTACTTAAAAAGGCTTTCATCAAATTTGGCGCCGTTGCCGGGGAGTTGCGTCAAAAATACATCACTTGAGTTTTGTTTAGTTAAACAATTGTGAATATTTGTAAAATATTGTATAGTCTTATTTTATTTCTTTATGTTAAGAACTATCTTGTTCTAATCTTATTTGGCTAGTGTGACTTTCTTTTAGCAATTGCGAGGTAAGACTTCAAAAGAACAGTTGTTATTTGATCCGGAAATTGAAGCTACTTCCAGAAAAAACAGGAAAAAGAAAAAGCACTTAGCCAAACAAAGAGGAGAGCAAGAGACAACTTCATCATCAACTTCTTCAACCAACCAAGAAGAAGAAACCATGGCTAAAACCACTAGAGCTGGTGACACTGGAGCTGGCGCTGCAACAGGAGCCAGTGACAATAGGGGATTTACAAATTTTACCCCTAGAAATATTATAAGAATGAGCAGAACAACTGGAGCGCAAAGACAACCTCAAATGCAACCTGGTTTGGTTCAATTGTTATATGCTAACCCTTTTGCAGGTTTGGATCATGAGGATCCATATGCTCATTTGACGAAATTCTATGAACTATGTGGGACCGCGAGAATGTCTGAGGCCGATGAAGAATCCATCTTTTTGAGGATGTTTCCCCTAACCTTGATTGGAAAAGCCAAGGAGTGGTTGCTTGATCAACCACAAAATATCTTGTCAAATTGGGATCAATTGGAGGAAAAGTTTTGTGCCAAGTACTTTTCTCAATCTAAATTTATGGATTTAAAAATTGCAATTGCTACATTTGTGCAGGCTCCAGGAGAAAGTCTTTGTGAAGCCTGGGAACGATACAAATCCATGCTGAGAAAGTGTCCTAATCATGGGTTCGATGCGCGCACACATATCCATATCTTCCGCAACGGACTCCAACAACAGCACAAACTAATGCTTGATGTTGCTGCCGGTGGACAAATAATGTCCAAAACTCCTGAGGAAGCAATCTCCAGTATTGATTCCATGGCCTTGACAGACCAACAAGGCCAATACAACAGAGGAGGTCCTAGGAGAGGAGGAGTGCTTGAACTTGGAACAAATGATACCATTCTTGCTCAACACTAGCAACTCCAACAACAGGTGGACGAGGTGAAAAAGGCCCTAAGCGAGTTGCCAAAGCAAATTAGAGAGGCCCGTGAAGCGAAAAGGCTACAGGTATTTTTATGTGAAATTTGTAATGGCGACCACCCGTCTAGTGTTTGTCATTTCAGGGAAGAAGAAGTTCACTTCCTTGAAAACCAGCCACGGCCACCCTTTCAGAACAATTTCCAAAGGGGGCCGAATCAAAATTTCAATCAGCCATGGAGGCAGGAGCCAGGTCTTTCCTTTAACAAAGCTCCGCTACAGCCGTACAACCACCCCGTCCGTATTAGAATCAGCCTCCCGTGTATCGAAGTTCCAAAATAGAGGAAACGTTTAATCAATTTATGCAACAATCAATGATTCATCAAAAGAACAATGAAGCCACTATTAGAAACTTGGAAATACAGTTGGGACAATTGGCTACTGATATGGCGGAGTTGAAGAAAAGAAGATTTACGGCCAACCCGGAGCTGAACCCCAAAGACTCTTTCCATGAGAGGAGGACTGATGATGAGGAGGGAAGCTAGAAAGAAAAAGGCGTCGGGCTAACGATGTTAAACAAAGCGCTGTCTGGGAGGCAACCCAGAGTTTTTGTGAGTTTTTATTATTATTTTAGTAGTTTATTTTAAAGTTAATTAATTTAAGGTGTTAAGAATATTTTTATAATATGGTGAAAAAGAGATAAAAGGTTCATTAAATCTTGCAATTAGGTTTGAAATTTAAAAATGCTAACTCTTTTCAGTTTAATCTTGATTTGAAACATTTTTGATTTCCAAACCTAATGACAGATTTTAAACTTTTGAGCAATTGTTTGAGAAAGGTGCACAAGAATTAATTGGAAAAAGATTCTTATTTGTTTAAATAAATGGAAAGAAATTTTAAAGAAAAGAATCTTTCTAAAAAGCACCTTAAGATCAATAAAATGTTTTGTTTTGAATCCATGAATCCATTGTGGAAAATTCTATCCACACAAGTGGGAACTTCTGACCACTTAAGCGGGGACTTCTGTCCGTAAGTTGTAGGAAATTCTGTCTACAAAATAGATTCAAAATAAAAACATGATCTCTCTAACACTATTTGGAAGAAAGGAAGTTTTCTTTGATTATTTTTGCAGGCCAGAAAACAACCAATGGAGTTTCCTAAAACAACAAAAGAGAGACACACTTCTAGAGGACGAAGAGCATGATTCCTCAATAAGGATGAGCCTATATCTCCTCAACACATTGAAGCAAGATGAAGTAGCTTAAAAAGGAGGCTACATCAATGAGGCTACTTCAAGATATTCACCATGAACAGGGAGTATTTTAATTTCTAGCACCTTAATTAGTTAATTTCCTTAGTAGTTTAATATATGCTTAAGACTGTTTGTTTAAAAACAAAGTAGTAGTTTATTTTACTTGGTTTGATGCATGAACACAACTACATCATGAATTGAATTATTTCAATATCCATCATAGACTTTGTGACACATACATAGATACCATGAATATGCTCATATGCATCCATCTACTTGATTGCTTGAGCATAACCTTGAGGATGTTTTGAAATCAAGGAAATTAATCCTAAACCTTCGTGAGGGAGTGAGCCAAACACTTAGTAAGTTAGAGAGAATCACCATTGTTTTGCACAATTGAATTTGTTTAAGTCTCTAATTTTGATTAATTGTATGGAAATAATAGGAGATGATCAAGGCATTTTGTTCTTTAGATTTTAAACCCACTTAGCCAAATAAGCCGACCCTTAATTAGGAACATCCTTTG
Organism: Nissolia schottii; assembly: GCA_003254905.1. Lineage (NCBI taxonomy): Eukaryota > Viridiplantae > Streptophyta > Magnoliopsida > Fabales > Fabaceae > Nissolia > Nissolia schottii. The sequence continues at coordinate 32,485 of QANU01035419.1, forward strand.
CCACCCCATTTAAGCCTAACATGAGGAAATTCTTGTTCATAATCCCTAAGCCTAGAAAGAAAAACAATGACTTCCCGTAATTTCAAAATTAAGAGAGCAGTTATAGTTGGATTATGTGCAAAAGATCTAAGTCAGGGGGAGACAAGGATGGGTAAACGTGGGAATGCACAAAAGAAGAATTAAAAAGAACAAACGCGAAAAGAAACATTCTATCCCAAAACAAAAGAAGAAAAAGAAAAAGGGGATAGAGACAAAAGAAAATAAGGAGAAAAAGGGTTGAAAAAGAGAAAAAATAAAGGGTGTTGAAAAAGAAAAGAAGTGACAACAAAGGAGTTGGTTTTCAAATGTTCTCTAAATTGAAATTTTTGCATACCCAAAAAAACTAATATTCTTTGTAGCCTAGCCACGTTACAACCCTTGAAAGTCCTTCTGTGATCCTTGCATGACCATACTTTGCATTGTGTAACAACCCACACTTTTCTTAGTAGAAATTTCCCGAATAATTGCTCGTAGAACCTGGGTATGAGTAAATGTGTGGAAGTCTGTAGGAATTATTCTGTTGAGTTTTGATAAATTTTGATGACACTCGAATGATTCCTACTGACCCTCAGAATTGGATGATGAGATTTAACTGGCTGTTAAACGGAGTTCTGTGGGGTTTCGAACGATTTCGCAGACACTAAAATCGCTTAGTTTAGCGTGTAAAATTGAGCAGAGAGCCCAAAGTCTCTAGAAACCCTACCGGTACTAGGGAAAAGTCTCAGATACCTTAGGGTGGTCCCTCGACCCTATTGGGATGTTGGGGAAAGAATGAAACCGCGAGCCGAACGGTTGTCGAAAGACACAAGAGCGGAGAAACGGGCCGAAGGTATCTGTGAAAAATACTCTCTGGAGGAAAATTCACAAACACCTTCTAAGATTAATATTCCTAGGTAGAGGGAAATTAGAGGATTGCGACGGTACAAGCAAAATAATTTTCGGATGACCGTGCGCGACGCACCGACACTGCGAGCGATAAAACACGAGCGAAACGAAACCGGGAAAAATGAGAATCAAGAAGCAGCACGGGGGACCAGCTCTTGGGCAAGGAAAAATATTAAATAATCCAATTACTATTCATGATTTGACAACTAAATTATCTAGATTAATTAATTAATTCAAAATGAAATTAAAAAGGGAAAAATTGTAATTTTTCATAGGGGCAAAAGGGTAAATTCGTGGGGCAGCCTCTTGCCTATAAATAGACAGCCTCATAATCAGAAAATAATTGGAAAAATTGCCACCCTAGGGGAAACTCTGTCCGTTTGCCCAGAGACTCTCTGTAGAAACTTCACCAGGAAGCTTGGATCGCGCCCGAAGCTCAGAGAATGACTCTCCTACCCTCTTCCTCACCACCGAATAGCCCTCCACTAAGTGGGTAACTCTAGTTTTCTCATCCCTTTGGTGGATTGATGCTTGTTTATGTGTTTATGTGTATGTGTGTGTTTATGTCTTTATGTTTGTATGTATGTTAGAAACCTATGCTAGGAGTTAGGAGATGATTCTGAAGGGCACTGTGGCCTGGACTAAATAGGATTTTGATAGTTAGAATATGTGTGAAAACCTCAAGGAGTAACCATAAGCAAAGGCAAAGAGAAAGGAAAGAAAACAAAGAAAACAATTTCAGATTCGCCAGTGACCGCTGAGCGGCTCTTGGAACCGCTGAGCGGCGTGTACCGCTGGGCGATTCCAAGCTCACCGCTGAGCGATCTGGCTCAAACCACTGAGCGGCCCTAGGGTACCGCTGAGCGGTCTGAGACCAGAAATGGTTATGGACACTGGTTTGAGGCACATAGTCTAACAATCAATGATTTAACTGTAATTGGTAATTGATGTAAGTGCAGTATGTGCAGTTTGTGAAGTAATTCTGTTAGCATTTCATGCATGATGATAGGATGATTTTGAGAGAACTAGAGATAATTCTGCAATAAGTAAAGATTATGAATTGAACCATAGGGAACAAGTCATATCATGCTGCAGGTACTGAAAAGGAAAAATGTTGAAATGCTACTGAAAGTGCTGAATAAAAATGCTGAAATATTCTGAGGCCGTGATCACGAGAGCCAAATAATGATCCCATTTCAGGAGGTCAGAGGGACATCCTGAATATGGAAGCCCGCCACAGGTGGTGTCGATATGGCATACTTGGAGGTGTGCGGTTATCACGCCTAGCACTGTTGAAAGAGGGCACTGCTAGGTGGGGGTACAATATCCGCCCACTGTCGGGGGGTCGAGAGAGGACACACGGCAGGTGGAAGCCCACCGCAGGAAGGTCGAAAGAGGGCCTACACTGGGGGTGCGAGGTTATCCCGTCGTAGTACTGTCGAAAGAGGGCACTACTACGGTGGGGATAACGTATATTCCAAAAGCATGTTCATTCTGTTGTGCATGATTATATGAAATGTATGTATCTGCTATTCTGTAATTACCGTCAAGAGAACGCTCGAGTCGGCTATGTATGTACACGTAATGTTAATAAGCACGAGAACTTAGTAAGCAAGAGTAGTTCCCCCATCACTTAGTAACGTAGATAAAGCCGTTCAGAACTTAGGCCAGATAATAATCAGTAGGACGTTAGTATGTATGCACACTTAGAAATCTCTGAGCGGCCTGAAGTCTGACCTAATGAAACGCAAGATACAGGTGCTAGAGTTATTTCCACTGAGAACCTACCGTTCTCACTGCCACTGTCCTATGACTTCAAGAGCAGGTGATGACTCATACTACAAGGATGAGGCCGAACCAGCCGAGGAGCTACGAGGCTGTCAGAACCAGACAGGGACACCCGAGACAACTGTAGTTAGTAATTTGTTAGGGGTAAACTAGGAAGTGCTACAGTTAGCCATTGTATTTTAATGTTATGTATTCTATATATTGAACATGTTACTTGTATATTATTTGTTATAGTAACTACATGACTGTTCTGATGGACTAGATGGGTGTATATTGTATGCTTTATTATTATTAGATAGTTATCCGGTAAGCCTAAGGGCTTTACCGCTTGCTATATTTGTTCTTTCCGACGCATGGCTCTATTTTATTAAATAATCGAGGCAAAGGAAAAGTTTCAAAATTGGTCCCTATTTTCTTAAGCAACTATTTTCGAAAGATAACAATGGACTAAGGTATTTCCACCAGGTAGAAAACAACCTAGTGATCATTGTTTACTATGTACGGGTAAATAGTTAGCTAGGGTGTTTCACATTGAATGGTGAGACAGGTAACAAATTTAAATTGTTGTGATTCAATGGTGACAATGAGCGAAAACACTCACCCCAAATTGGTCCACTGACCATTGTACGATAAAGATAATTTCCTTGGTGGAAAAGACATTGGATAGTGTGATTTGTTTATGCTATTCGAGTAATTGTGCATTTGACTTGTTCAGGTTCTTGTATGTCTCATAGGTCTCAAGCTTAAATGTCTGAAACCTTTCAATTCATTGCAATAGCCGAATGTTCATAAGCATTGATCTCTTGTAAGATAATTCTACTACCTCTTGTTTGAGGAAAAACGAGGTTTTAAGTCAGGGGGAGTGATAAATGCCCAAAATACGCAATTTTCATCATTCAAAAAGGCATTTATTTGTTTATATTTTAACAAATTATCTGATGAACTCCCCATATTTTGTAGGTTTTAAATATATTTTGAAGATAGATGCAAGCAAAAATAATTAAGAAGAATCCCATGAAGAATGGAGAAAAAGGCAAAATAGGAAAAAGAGCTTAAGGGAGCAACCAGGCGTGAAAACCGCTCAGCGGTGAATGAAGCTCGCTCAGCGCATAGAAGCAGAATCGCTCAGCGGTTAAGAGCTTATCACCCAGCGACCAAGAGGAGAACCGCTCAGCGATGGTACCTGTATCGCTCAGCGAAAGTACGTCAGCAGCAACTTGCACGCGGCGCATTTATTGCGCCAGCTGGAGCCAACTTGGCGCCGCCATGCCACATCAGCGCCGCCCTGTAAAAGCTGCTGACAAGCACCAAAACATCGTTAGATTTCAGTGCGCCATCAAATAATAATTTATAAACCAAGTAAACCCCAAAAACGTAGTAAAGGGGGTTAACCTAGGTCGTTTCCCAAAGAAGAAATTTAGAACCAAATCAATAGTTAGGTAAATTGGGGGGGTTTGTTTGATGAATTTAAAAGAGATTAAACGAAAGTAAGTCAACAATGATAAAAGCAATATCCTGTATACGGCATTCTAGATCAAGGATTAATTCTCATCAGTTCCCAATTAATTATTCATGAAAGGAATGTTGTTTATTAGTTGAAATCTCTAACTAACATGCAATTCACTTAAGAAACTACGATCGTCAATCTCTTAAGCATTGGTTAATACAGGAATTAAAACCAAGATCTCAGCATTAAGACTCATATTAATTAAGCACCAATTGCACAACCTAATCAAATCTGATTAATTCTCCAAAAGTTCCTTAATCATAGTTTAACAAATCTTACAATCGTCAAGATTCATTAACTTAGATTTTAGCCTTAACTAATAACATGCAATCGCTATATCATTAATTAGGGTGGAACAAGACATGAATAATCATTAAGCGCAAGACCTCAAATTAATCTTTAATCTAGAGTTACCGCATGCAAGATATTAAGAAACTACTCCTCCATGAGTGGAGGATTAAAACTCACAATAAGTAAAGGGAAAGCAAAAGTAAATAAAGAGAAAGAAAGAGTAAATGGAAATGAGCAAGAGTAAATAACGAGAAAGAAAGAATAAATGGCAAAGAGAATAGAAGATTAGAATAATAGAACCTGGATTAATTTCGGCAGAACTTCATTACAAATCTTGAAAGATCACAAGCACTCTAACAATAACCTAAGTGCTTGAACTAAAATGTAAAAAGTGTAGAAAATGAAAGGAAAAAGAAGAGTTCTCAGCTTGGGAGAACTTGGGGAGGGAGGAAGAGATGATAGAAGAAGTGATGCCCAAAATGAATGCCTTGGCCTCCTATTTATAGGCCAAGGTTCGAAAGGATCGCTCAGCGATTAAGTATCATCGCTGAGCGATTTAAGCTGCTTCGCTGAGCGATAAGGCGGTGGCGCTGAGCGATTTAGTCAATCTCGGCGACTTATATGGCTTCATTAAATGCTCCGGTCAGCTTTTGCAGGGGCGGCGCCGGAATATGAGCTGGCGCCATCATTGCGCTGGTGCAAGTTGGTACTATCACTGAGCAAAGAGGGTTTAAGCGCTGAGCGATTTATTCAGGATCGCTGAGCGGTATCTCCTTATGCGCTGAGCAGTGGTGGCTGTTTTGCTGAGCGCTCCTTGTTTATTCGCTGAGCGATGCTGGTTGAACTCGCCATCTTGCTTCTTTCCTCTTTTTGCCTTTGTCACATCTTCTCTTTACTTCTTGCACCTTTATTTCCTAAAATTTCAAAATAGAAAACTACAAAGGAGATATTAAATGCTAAGAAGAGTAAAATAATGCCTAATTTTACCGTTTTTCTTAATTTCTCTCAAAAGAGGACAATGTGCAAAAACATATTGATTAAGTGTTAAACCCACACATTTAAGCATGCATTTGTTCAATTATAGAGTAATAACTTAGGGTACAAAATCTACTTATCAGCTGCCGAGCATTTATTACTCCGCGTAAAAAGTACATCCGCTCAGCAATAAAGCGTCGCCGCTCAGCGAAGAAGACCTAATCACTCAGCGGTTGTACCCAAACCGCTGAGCGATGACCCCCAGACTTTGCCTATAAATAGGGAGGTCGAGGCACATTGAAGATCATCCAATCCACCCTCCACTCTTCACTTCTTTTACATTTTTCTTACATTTCAAAGCTTAGTTAGTTTAGGTTAGATTAGGAACAAAGACGAGGCTTGTGAAGGAGCCGAGAGATCGAGGAAGCTTGGCGAAGCCATGGCCATGATAGCGTGAGTACGTGTCATGGTAAGCGCCTAAACCTTGCCTCTGAGATTCTCTTGTAAGATGGATTCCTAATCCTCTTTTTGTTGGGATTTTGATCATTATTGTAGTTTACTTGTATCCATGTAACTATTGCATATGAATCTATCTTTTTCTTATGATTTGCTTGAATGATTTTACACTTAATGCTAGTCTTTGCTTAATGTTTTGATTCTTGATTTGGGACTTAGTTGTATGAACGACTGTTATACTAATTAAGTCATAACCAAGTTAAAATCAACATCATTATGCTTAATTAGATTCTAGGCTTGAAGGTTGTGAATGAACAGTTACAACCATTAGAGTCGGATCAAAATCATTCATCTAGCCTTGTTGCCATAACTGGAATAAAGGTTTGCCGTTTTAACATCTGGATTATTGCTGGCATGCTTTGTTGAGCTTGTGTGCGAAAGTGATAGTTTAACAAAGGAAACCTATGATCTTGTCATGCGCGAAAGCGATGACAAGTTAAGAACTGATGGCGGGCAATCAAATGATAGTTCTATGTAATAAGTAACTGGATATATGAAACTATGATGTGATTAAAATTCCCAACAAGCTCCGGAACTACCTCTGATTTGTTCCCTATTTACTTTTTATGTTGCTTATTTAGATATTTTAATTATCAAACAATTATCCAATCCTTCACTCCATTGTTCAATTAAACAAACTCAAGAATGGTATTTTTGCAACTCTCTGTGGATTCGACTATACCCGACTGTTACTCTGGATAGCAACCTAAGAGGGGGGTGAATTAGGTTTCTCTTGTTTTTCTCGGATTTTGGTTCTTTGAAAGATGTGAAACCCTAATCCTCAAATTAAGAACAAGACCCAGCAGTAACTGAATAGGTAATGATGTTAAAGCAGCGAAAATTGTAAATTGCTGAATGTAAAGAGTGTAGGGATAAGAAAGATCACACCAGAGAATTTATCCTGGTTCACCTTCAACCACCGAAGGCTACGTCCAGTCCCCTGTTCTGATTCAGGGATTTTTCCACTATGTAAACTTGTGTTGTGTACAACCTCACCCCGAGGCACTTACACCGACAACTACAAGAGAACAACCCGTTCCCCTGGTTACACAATGCCCTCACCGAACCCTACGATGATAATCAGAAACACACCGAACACCATGGTGTTTACAAAACCACACCGAACACTACGGTGCCACAATTGATTCACAATTGTTGAAGAAGTGATACAATGGCTTTACCAATCCTAAATTTAGGGTTGGAAGTTTTCCTGAATAGAAATCACAAATGATATAACAGTTAAGGCTCAAAGGGCTTTCTTAAGATTTGGATTGAAACACCATTGAAATTTGATCAGAACTTTGTGAATATGAAAGTGAGAATTGAGTTCTGGAGTTGTGTATGAGTTTGCACGAGTTTGGCACTTATATAGGCATAGGTGCCTCTTCATGAACCATTGCCATGGCTTCCAAATGCCAAACAACACATTGTTTCATGAAAAAACACATCAGTTCGTGCATGTAATCGATTAACCAAGTGTGGTAATCGATTACACTCATAACCGTTACCAATTTTCAAAATTCAAATGATGGTAATCGATTACCAAGAGTGTGTAATCGATTACACATGCAACAATTACCAATTTTGAAAGTTCATAAGGTGGTAATCGATTAACACGAATGGGTAATCGATTACACCTATGAAAAATGTCATAATTTCGAATTTCTTATGATGGTAATCGATTACCATAAGTGTGTAATCGATTACACACATAGAAAATGACATATTTTCAAATTTGTGATGATGGTAATCGATTACATTAAGTGAGTAATCGATTACTCATGTAAAAATGATTTCCAAGTGTTGCAATATGAGTTTAGGGTTTTAGCAAAAGTGTTAGACTTGTTAGAATGAAAACCTTATGAGCCATTAACCATGATATCAATAACATGTGCTAACTATTAAACTCTAAGGTAAAAACACTTGAACCTTCAATATGATGATCAGTTGATCGTTGCAATTCATCGGTTGTGTCTTTGCCTTTTTCTTGCTTTTTGTTGATGTTCTTGTCTTTATCAAAACCAAGCCATCAATGGTCAGAGAAAGAATCTTCTTCACATTCTCCCCCTTTTTGATGATGACAAAACCATCTTGAAAGTTGAAGTTCTTTGTCTTAGTGCCCCCTCTGTGTTTTGGACTAACTGGCCTTTCTTGGTTTCTCAAAATTTGCTCCCCCTATTTAGATCAAACCAAGCAATACCAAACAAGATCTTTCTCCCCCTTTTTGACATCATCAAAAAGAAGAAAAAGGACCACAGATACAATATCCAAAACAATGGTATAGGAAACAACAATGTATATAAAACAAGACATGTGTTTCTAGATGATATGTTTTCTAAAGATATCATGAAAACCTTATTAAACCTGAAAACTTAACTTCTTTGGTTTTCTTATTCTTAACCACACAAATACCATCTTCAGGTTTGACTATAAAGCCTTTTGTCACATAATTGACTAATGCTAAGCAAGTTATGATCTAGGCCTTCAATATATAACACATTCTCAATAGTAGTTTGAGTAGGCATACCTATTCTTTCAATACCAATGATTTTGCCTCTCTCATTGTTATGTATGTCATATCTTTTCCTTTGTTCCTTGGAATCAAGAATGAAAGCTTTGTTTTGTCACCAGTCATGTGTGAGGAACAGCCATTGTCAAGATACAATAAGTCACTTGCTGTCCTCATGCTGATGAAAGCTTTTTACCGCAATAGGTTTGTACTCTCGTTAATTTAAAATATCCTTTTTAAAGCTTTCAGATCCTTGAAGGATCCAATTGCAGTAAAGTCGGGTATTATCGTATCCACAGAGATTGTGATTGAAACGACGATGTTTGATTGATACTATGTTAAGCTTGTAAACGGTGATTGATTTGTTGAGTGAATTTAATAAAGAAACGATAAAATAAAATATAAGACGATTAATAAACTTAAGTTTAGGCAGGTAAGAAATATGTTGGGATTTGAATTGTAATATTACTTTTGATGTAACCAATAACTCAGTTAATATGATCTATGAGTTCATGTGATTTTTCCGCCACCAGTTCTTAACTTAATCATCTTTCTCAAGCATGTTAAGTTCACAAGTTCTTTTATTAAGTTGTCAATGTCTTGCACAAACTCAACAAAATACCTTGATGTTTAAGCGGGTGTTAATGCGATTAGTTCTTAGTTCCCAGTTACGGCGGTTAAGAACTAAATGAATTGATCTAGGTCAAGTTCAAATAGTTGTAACTTTCGTTCACAATATTTAAACGTTTGAATCAAACTTAAAGAATAGCAAGATTGAATTTAACTTGGTTTGTAACTTACTTAGAATAGCTTTCACTCAAACAAGTAAGTCTCAAGTTAAGAATCAAAATACCAAACATAAGTTAGCATTAGGTACAAGATCAATCATAAAAACCATAGAACTACATAGAATCATATTCATGAATTTAAGACGGATACATAAAAGCAATAAAACGCATCAAATCCCAACAAAGAAGAAGTTAGCTATCCATTGTCATGGATAGGTTACAACTTACTAGGGTTTAAGCAATGGTTGGTTGAGAAGAGAGGTGAAATGCTTCCACACGTCCACCACGGTTCACAACCGTTTTACAATCCGGCAGCACTTCCGTTAAGGAAAGCTTCTAAACCCTAATTTCCTACCTAACCCTAGCTTAGGAAAGTATGAAATATGAGTGGGATGATGAAGGAGGAAGAAGGGAATGAATGATGGTGAATGCCTCGGCCTCCCTCTATTTATAGGCAAAAGTTGGATGCCATCGCTCAGCGGTTTTAGTACTATCGCTGAGCGATTAAGCTCTTATCGCTGGGCGGCGGCGCGTTATCGCTGAGCGATTATACTTTGCATTAAATGCTCGGCAGCTTTTTGCAGGTCGTGCTGACGTGGCGCTCTGTGATTGGTTGGCTCCAGCTGGCTTAATGATGGCGCGGTGCAAGTGGCTTGCCGACTTAAGTTCGCTGAGCGAGCCAACAGATTCGCTGAGCGATTTAAGGTGTTTCGCTGAGCGGTTCTTGTCCGTCGCTGAGCGGTGCCTTCGTCCAGAATCTTCTTTTTAAGCTCTTTTCCAATTCTGCCCTTTTCTTCCCGTCTTAATGGGATTATTCTTCAATTAAACTACTTGCATCCATCTTCAAAATATATTATAAATCCTACAAAATAAAGGGAATTAATTAGATAATTCATTAAAAACATAACAGATAAGTGCCGTTTTGATATGTCAATATTGTATAAATTGGGCACTTAACACTCCCCCTGACTTAAGACCTTGTTTGTCCTCAAACAAGAGGTAGTAGAGTTACTTTACAAGAGATTGATGCTTATGAACATTCGGTTAATGCAATGAATTGAAATTGTTTCAAACAGTTTAAGCTTGAGACCATATGAAACACATAAGAACCTAAACAAGTCAAATGCACAATTACTTGAATAGCATAAGCAAATCACTCTATCCAATGTCTTTTCCACCAAGGAAATTATCATTTATCACACGACAGCCATTGGGCCAATTTGGGGTGAGTGTTTCGCTCAATATCACCATTGAATCACAACAATTAAAATTTGTTACCTGTCTCACCATTCAATTCATAGTATGGTCATGCAAGGATCACAAAGGACTTTCAAGGGTTGTAGTGGGCTAGGCTACAAAGAACATTGGTTTTTCTGGATATGCAAATGTTTTCTAATTAAGAGAGCAATGAAAACCAATTTCTTTTGTTGTCACTTCTTTTCTTCCACAATCTCCCATTTCCTTTTTCAATCTTTTTCTCCTTGTATTCCATCCCTTTTCTTTTTCTTCTTTTTGTTTTGGGATAGAATGTGTTCTTTTTCACTTCTTGCTTTTTTTCTTTTTACTTATTTTGTATATTCCCACGTTACCCATCCTTGTCTCCCCCTGACTTAGATCTTTTGCACATAATCCAATTTTGAATGCTCTCTTAATCTAGAAATTAAGGGATAACATTGTTTTTCTTGTAGGTTTCGAGGACTATGAAATAAAAATTTTCTCATGTTAGGCTCAAATGGGGTGCAAGGGATATTCCTAATTATGGTAGGCTTTATTTGGCCAAGTGGGTTTTTAAGATTTACAGAACAAAAATGCCCTGATCACCACCATCCACCCCACCATTCATTCACTTCATTCCATTCCATTTTCCACTTTCCATACTTTATTTAGGTTAGGTTTAGAAGAAAGTTAGGGTTTTATTCTAAAGAACAAAAATGCCTTGATCATTTCATATTCCTTCCATACAATTTTCATGATTAGAGACTCAAACAAATTCAACTGTGGAAAACAATGGTGATTTCTCTCTATCTCACATAGTGTATGGCTCACTCCCTCTCATGTTTAGGGTTTATTTCCTTAAGTTCAAAACATCTTCAAGGTTATGCTTATGCAAATAAGTAGATCGATGCATATGAACATATTCATGGCATCTATGTATGAATCACAAAGTCTATTATGGATTCTTGAAACAAGTCAATTCATGATGTGTTATGTGTTCATGCATCAAATCTCAAGCAAAATAAACTACTACTTAATTGTTAACCAACAAGTCTTAAGAACAAAAGTATCCTAACTAATTAAAGGAAATTAAATAAGTAAGGTGCTAGAAAATTAAAAATGCTTCCTGTTCATGGTGAGTGTGTTCCCTTGATGAAGTCTTCTTTCCAGTTATTTAAGCTACTTCATCTTGCTTCAAGATGTTGAGGAAATAAGAGCTTATGCATCATGCTCCTCTCCTTCTTGATTTTTATCCTGCAAAACAACTAAAGAACTCCTTTCCCAAGGTTTTTCAAAATGTCACCATGTTCACTAAAATTAATTTTAACACCTTAATAATATGATAATCATAGAAACTTATAAACTCTGGGTTGCCTCCCAGGAAGCGCTTGTTTAACGTCGTTAGCTCGACGCCTGTTTCTTTTTAGCTTGGTTCATCGAGGTATAATACCTCTGCAGCTTGTTTTGTAGCCTCTCCTAAATAAGGCTTCAATCTCTGACCGTTTACCAACCATGTTGTTTTCTTTTCTTTGTCCCACAATTCTACAGCTCCATAAGGCCTTACTTCTTTGATCTCAAAAGGCCCGGACCATCTTGTCCTCAATTTTCCAGGGAATAACCTTAACCTGGAATTAAATAAAAGTACCTGTTGTCCCGGACGAAACTTTCGCTTCATGATTGTTTGGTCATGGTACTTCTTAATCCTTTCTTTGTAGAGCTTGT